>OMPJ01010489.1:19473-48478 GCA_900312935.1 Carapus acus
TGGAGTTTTCTTTTCGGTAATTACGCCGCTTCCTCTTTCCTACTTCTCCCTGCCCTCTGTGCTCGCTCTTGCCTGAAATGCTCCACGGTGCTTTCACACGCTCAATTTCCCACGCTGAGGCCGGGTGCTTGAGCCGCGGCGCGGCACGGCCGCGGGGGGGACAGGCGGATGGGTTGATGGGATCGCACTGGGTTGATGGGATCGCTCAAACCACGGCGAGGTCCCCCGTCCTCCGCTCCAAAGGCCAACCGCTCGTTTCTCCTATAGGCTTAAACCCCCCATGCACCTTATCCCAAAGTATTTATAGAGCAATTAGCAAACAGGCCGGCTAATTGCTCAGGTATTTTCTTATCAGGCCTCCATTTGGACAGACCTGCGTGGTTCTCTCGGTGACATGGTCGGCTCTCCCAGGCTTTATAAAACTCTGTGTTTACCCAGAACCTTCCATTATACCAGGGCTTGTTTTAAAGCTCACCTGCGCTCAAAGACCAAGCGTCTCACGAGCCAGGTTGTAGCGGAGGGGTCACCTTTATCAGCCTGGCCTGTTTGCTGGCCGCAGGGTCGCGCCGGGGTCGACCGCCTCCACCCTGGCGGAGAGAGGGGAAAAATAAATTCCACAAACAATCTAAAATAAAGAGCATTTCAGTGGAAACAAGACCCTTCAGAGTCGGCAGGAGAGGGATGAGGAATTTATTTGGTCAGGTGTGGCACGCGAAGGCGCAGGGCCGACGTATTTACATAGGTTTCATTTGTCAGGTCGCTCTCTGCAAGCCTAGGAAGTGATGCACGACGTGTACGTGGCTTAGCAGACAGATTGTATTTATTGTTTTTACGTAACAGAACCCCCCTGCCTCTCCCCCCTCCACCCCCTCTGTTTTCAGTGTCCTCTTCAAGCTTGGTGAGCGTGCACACCTGACTTCCCTGGTGCCCGGCAACTGGAGCACATTTTTCCACCCTCTCGCCGTGGTAGCCATGACAACCCCTAATAACCGGCAACAGCACGCCGAACGCCGATGAGTCAGTCAACAAAGTGTCGGAGTGACGGCGGAGGGCAGCGGCCGGAGTGAGAGAACACACTCAGAGGGCAAAGTGGCCCGCTGGGGAGGAGACCAGTTCTCTTCCGTCCTACACCGATGATCCACAGGAACGCCTGATTTCTCCTTCACCAACCCAGAATCTGTCCAAACAGTATTCGATTAGTCCGGAAGACCCCTTTTCAAACATGTACATAATTTAGAAGATGTTTCTAAGGAACAAAGCAAGAACCAAAAAAAAGGTGGAACGAAGGACCGACGGCTGTGGGGAACACTTGAAGGGACACGAGGCTCAGCCCGCACGAAGACTGAATGCCTCTCAGAAGCTGATTACCTCGCAAACAAGTCGCCTGCCTCGGCCATTGAGCGGAACTGTGACAATCACGATAAACAGGCTCTGACCTAAACAAACAGTAGATTTTGTACGCGTTGTAGCCATCGCAGCTTCTTCTGGAAAGGAGTCTTCCATCGTCCCTGATGACGGGGTTGAGTGCCTCCCGTGGTATGGAAGGATTCCTTGTTTTTCGACTTGTTCAATGTGTATACTGTGATTGTAAGATTTCGACAATCTTCGAAGGACTATGCAAAGTGTCGGAAGGGTTCGCGGCGCCGGGTTCTGAACGGAACTCCAGGCGCAAACACTGGGGGCGAGTATGCACTACAACCAATCATGACACAGATGATGAAGCTGCCTGTAAAATGACACACACGCTCACGGAGGTCATCAAGAAACGGGCCGTGGACGCTCGCTGTCGTCACGGCGTCTGTTTGCCATCATGTCTGCCGCCTACCTGCCGTATCTGCACACCCTCGCTCTACCTTGGGGGAGGACTGACTCACACACCCATCTGTTTGCATATGGGTTAAGGTGAATTTCAGGAATGGGACTCAATCACCAGCCACCCCTTCACCCAATCCCTCCACCTCCTCCCACCGTTCCCTGTCTACTTCCTGCTCGCTCTCCCATTTCCTGTAACAATGTGAAGACATACCAAATAGCAGAAAATGTTGTTAATACTCCTTATCACAAATCGTCTCCCCCTTCCTCGCCTTACTCCTCTCCCCTTCAGGGGGGCATGTTGAAAATATTGACAAGTATTCGGAAAGCAAACAGCGATGGTGGCCCAGTGATTTGTGAAGGAGCTACAGTAGAGATGAAAGCGTGCAGTGTTGTGACAGTGCCTGCGCTCATCATCCAGGAATCCGTAGAGAACGAGCAACGCTGGGGGTCTCACACACACACACACACAGACACACACCCACGCTGACAGTATTAGACGCTCCGGGGGGCCACGCTGGCTGGACTTTGATTGAACGGCATGAGGAACAGAATAATTTTAATACCAGCACAAGCAGTAAATATTGATCATTGTCGTTCGGCGTAAATGAAGAAACGCCCCGCGTGGGACGGGCGTGGCAGATCCAGACTCCTGCTGGATATTAGGTCATTACATTGTTATTATTTTTATTAAGTCGGTTGGGTTGTGACTGTTATGGGCACATCTTCTGCCATCTGATCAGAGGGCACTCATACGCGTGTGACTGGACATGATTGCTTTTTTCTTTTAATGTATTATTTTTGTATAAAAAAATGAAATCAATCCTAAAATCATTATTTATACTTTCTGAGAAAATATTGATATTTGAAGTAAAAGTTTTTTTCCTAAGAGAATTTGAGTTTTTTGTCATTCTGTGTACAACAATTGATATTTTAACAGTGACAAGCTAGCCAGCTAGTTAGCAAGACGGCCATCTTGTCAGGCTAGCTTGTTAGGTGGAGGGCTAGCTTGTTATTTAGCTTGCTAGCCAGATAGATAGCTCACAGGCTAGGTGTAGATAGGCCATGTTGGGCGATATTGTTGAAGACCCTGAACAAAGACACAAGTTTGATGGGAAGACAGCTGCTGCGCTCCAGTGCTGATGGAGCATAAATACATTCTGCCTTTCTGGAATCGTCGATGTTTTGTTGTGAGCGATAGAAGTTCAGTGACCCCTGCAGCGTTATCTACAGATAGCTTTGTTCGCACAATCGAGTTTGAACTGAAGCGGAAACGGGCCTCTTCCCTAGACCTGCAAAGGTAAAAAGGTAAGAAAATAAAAGTTCCTACACAGACTATGGTCAAAACAAAGACTCTTAGGCAGGCAGGACATATTTACAGGCTCCACAGCGCCCTCTTCAGCCTCCAAATCTGTATCCGGCTGTCGTCACCTGCTGAATTGCCGCCCCTTGACTGACTTGCTGAGAGTGAGGTGTGAACGAGTTCACTGGGGAAATTGTGGGGATTCTGATGTCACTTTCAGCTGTGCGGCCCGAATTCAGGCCAGCTCACGTCACAGGAATGTGACCCTGGGTAAATCGCCCCGCTATCATTCAGGGGCGACACACAAACCGGCAGTGCCACGTTCGAGATACGAAGGGACGTGACAGACAGGTTTGGTAAATATAGTAAAATAAGGTACAGAGGTATGAAAATACCATTCAGACAGCAGTAATTTTGATCCAAATTAAAGCCCAAGAAATCCTTATTTGCTCAATAAAACTGCAGCCCGTTCTTCTGCCTCGTCACCGCCGTTGAGACGAGCAAAGTCTGGTCCCTGCGCTACACTGAACCATCAGCACCTTTGGCACATTTGTGCCATTTATTGTCCTTTGGCGATTCCCCAGCTAAGCTCCTCCGTGACCCCAGCCGCCTCCATGCTGGAGCCCTGCTGGGCGAGGCCTTGTAATCCACTGATGTTGCTCTATTTGGTTATCAATGAGGCCTTTGATTTCCACACCCAGGAAGCCTGCAAAGATCTGAACATTTCTCCTTTACTGCCTTTCCCTAAAAGGGGCCGAAGCAGCCAGGGGCCCATTTGCATCTGTTAGACTTTACTTTACAAGAACCACAACTGTATAAATGGGAACCTAACTGTGGAATAGTGAGGGAATTTGACTTCAAACTTTGTTTTGGCATCTGGCTGTCAATCAAATCTCTGCGGCGGAACTATGCTGCCTTAGTTTTTTTTTAACTTAATTTGACTTTTTGCTCTCAGCTCAGCCAGTTGTTGAGTATTGATTTTTGACTTTAGTGTCACGGTTGCCACTTTGTGTTTTGGTAATTGATCTGCAGCCATTGAGCAACCTAGGAATCGATTTTTCAAAAATGCCATTAACACTGACAAATGTCTGTGATGGATTTGGACATTAATATGATAATTACTTTGTCTCTTGCAACAGACTTGAACCTGGACCAGCCCGAAGCCAGAGATGTTGTAAATCCATGTAGATATGACCTCAATGCTGCGCCAGGCAATAAATCAATAAATAAGCCCAAACAGTTGATATTGGCCGCAATAACACTGCTCTTTGGAAGAATCATGATACAACAACAAGAGAAATGCTGAAGAAAACCAGTCCAATCAGTCATCAAAAACACAGCAACTTTATTGTTACTATCATCATTATCATTGTCATTATAATTCCAATAATGATTATAATGATCAATTTAAAATTAATAATAATTCTAGTTCTGGACGTGTAGGTATAGGTCGGGGGCCCTCAGAGGTCAACGTGAGGAGCGATCGGGACTCCTGGAGAAGGACAAAGAGACAGAAAGTGGAAGCTGCAGGCTGAATGTGGCCGCGTGTTTAGCAGGCCTGAAAGAAAGGCTACTACATCAACTCCAGCTGAGGCCCAAAGGGTTAATGGATAGGTCTGCCCAGCAGGGGTCAAGGGTCAGGAGGCCACGCTCTGCCAGGGCTAATTGGTCACTGCGACTAGAGTTTACGCCAACCTTCAGTGGAGAAATACATACACATGCATGGAGCTGTCCCGGCAGCTGTGCTCCATCAAAACCCCGGATGAGGAGCCGCTGTCGGGCCGCGGCGGTGACAATCGGAGGCCTTCGCCGTACATCGCCGCCACCGCCACCTACAGTGACGGCCGTGCTGAAAAGATGCTCAGCCTTTGAGCCCAGCTGATTTTTCTCAGGTTAACTATCACTGCATTTGCATGTGTTTGGCTGCAATATTCTCCGTCAAAGTGTGAGCGTGCGCATTAGCGAGACGATCAAACTACGTTTCAAGGACTGTGTCACAATTTAAGAGATGCTAATGAATATTATAGAATGAAAAATGCACAAGTGCAATAAATGAGTTCTAATTAATCTGATGAATAAAGATGTAATTTGGGCTGCTAGATCACATTAATTTTTCATTCCCAGTGTCTCATTATCGACCACACCGAGCTGACCAGCGTCACCAAAGGAGGAAATCAGGCACAGACGCAACAAGATCAGGGCCTGATTTTAATTTCTCATTAGTATGAGTGCACGGGAGGAATAAACATCATCCTAATGACACGGGAACCTAATCTACACAAATTACTGGCGTGGAATCAGTGAAAGCCGGCGCTCACACTCCGGCCCGAGAGCTGAATTCACCCATTCAAGCTGCATCTGGAGCCGAAAAAGACGAAGAGCCCCCTTGTATAGAAGAATCCCGACATCTTGATGTTGTCATGCTGATGCTGTCGCAGGCTGGATGCTGGACGCGTGAATGATTTATGGAGAGCGATGGGATGCCCAGAATGGGAGCACGGTTAATGTTCACCTCTTCTCACTGGACCTCCTCTGGGGTCTGCCCTCAGCCAGACCAGATCCAGCCGTCGGGGAGGGGACGTGACTGACTCGGCTGGCCTCCAGCTAAACCCGCCGCGCACAGCAGGGTGGGAGCGCGGGCCACTGAATGGGTCCGAGTGGTGGAGGAGAAACAGGGGAGAAACAGAGAGAAGTGAAGCTCTCCCAGATGTCAGTTGCTGTCAAAACAATGCGCACAAAATCATGTTGTTGGATGAAATGGGCTAATTCCAACAATTGCATTGTTTAGTTATCATCCAAATGTGTGCCTGGACATTTGTGGGTAATGATGAAAAAGTGGGAAAATAAGCACAGGAGCTATTGCAAAGATACTGTGCAACTTTATCATGACAATTAACAGGTTTTCTAAGAGATGATTAATTATTTCTGTTGTATTATTTGGTTCTTTTCGTGGAACTGCACACAGGGGAGTTTGAATTATAATTTGTGAGCTCTATCTGTGTTGTTTCTTTTAATTAAACTGCATTTAAAGCCCTTGTTATTCACCGTTTGGCCTAAATGGTTGTGCTGCTTCCTCTGTTATGGATATGGACTGTGAATCAGTGTGTTGAATGGGTCTGAAGTATAGGAGAGGCTGAGGGCAGAGCAGGTGATGGATGACACCCAAGCTTGTCATCCTGGGCCTTAACGTGACTCTCATTAAGCTGTAAATCTTTCACAACACCAGCTAGGACAATGACAGAGAATTTTTGCCTCGTAACTCCACCTTGTCATTGGACTAACAATGAAATTGTCGAGCTGAATCTCTTTGTCAAACCTCACAATTGGCTCAATACTTCGAATGGCCAGTAAAAATGTCGGACAAGTCACAGGGAATGTAAGATATAAGTACCATGAAACACAGCCAGCAGCGATCATTTAATCACATTTGATACATTGCTGATTATACAGGACAGATAGACTGACATACTGTTGGCTGGACGACAGTACCAATATTGTAGTTTCCTACACAGAATATTCAGTTTGAATTAAGAAAATATTGTTGTGACTGTGACCCAAACTAAACAGACTGAAGAGCCAAATTGGATGAAACTTTTACAATGTTGGAGATGATACAGGGGACATTGATAATTTTGCAGATTGTGCAGATGAAACTCTGTCATAGACATCATCTAAGCAAAGAGATTATTAGTGATTAAGCCTCCACGTATAATCACATACAAATGTAAAGAGGAATAATACTTTGTACGTGATGGCTTATGGAGATATTCATAAATACAAATAGATTTTGCTTGACAAATGTTTATTTTGTCATCCAGAAATTATTCTGATTTTGATACTGATATTGACTCTGATTCGTAAATAAGAGAGGTGCCACCTAGCCTAGCAACGGTTCTTATAGTGGTCTCACTACTGACACCTGCTGGCGGGTGTGCAGCACACAACCTCTCTCACCGCAGCTACAGCGCCCTCGCCCTGCTCGCGATGACACAGCTGTGGGACACTGCCACCTGCTGGTGGCTTTGATTTAGCAGAAAACTAGTCTGAGTCACAGACCTCTCCATAGTATTACTCCCCTGGGTTTTGCCTCAAAGACACAAAGCCCTCAGCAACCACCTGTGGTTCTTGCCCTCATCTTTGTTACGTCAGAGTGGGAGGACAGATGCAAAAAGATGTTTAGCCCAAAATAAATTCAGGTTAATCCGGTGAGCCTCGCCCCCTATATTTTGGGGATGGATGTGTAGTCGCCCAGATGGAAATAAATTGACAACAAGAAAGGGTGAATGTAATGATGAATACAACAACTTACTGGGATTTGTGTTTTTGAGACGTGTCTCTCAAATAGTGTTTTTTTACTATATGTTCACACATTGATGTTTGATATTGTTTACACATTGTTTACACTGATACACCTGTCTCTGTCTACAAGTGAGAGGACTTTTGTAATTTGTGTTCGACTCTCACATACAAACACCGATCAGACTGTGTTGAAAATAATGACATATGCCCTCCTATCTTAACCTGAAACCGGACGTAGATGCGATAACTCAAATACAAATGATTCTCATTTTTACTTGTTTTTTTTAAATTATTGCTACCAATAAGATTTATAAGAAGTTTCAGTATAGCAGGTTTATACAGCTAACAAGAACAACAAGAACACGAACCAGAATAAGAAGAAGAACAACAACAACAACAACAACATTCAACCTACTGCGCGTTATCTGCTCCCGCCGTGGTGCCTGTCAGTCCAAGTTCAGGGCTGCAAACCCTGAGCGGTTTGCGCTGACGCCTCCCTCCTATCAGTGACTGCTGGTATCAAGATGGCGCTGCGGCCAGGAAATGGGGGAGGCAGCAGGTATTTAACCTTTTTAAAATGAAATATGACGCGAAATTGTGATTGTCTTCAGCGCGCAGTATCGGAGCTTGACACCCGTTGTAGTGGACCCGCAGGAGGCCCCGGGCGGGCTCATAGGCGAGCTGACGGGCGGCTTTGTTGTGGAGCTGCTGCTGAGCTGAGATGGCTGGCTGAGAGCTGTCAGAGGGGAGCTAGCAGGCTGTACTGCTACTGACTCTCTACCTCTGACACTAACATACACACGACTGTTTGAAAATGTACATACACGGCATGTTTACACTGATCATGAAGGGAATTCGAGGCTAGTGAATAAAACCCGATGTCGGTTAATACAGGAGGCGCGTCCTCCTGCTGCCAGCTAACAGCCATCTGGACAGGCCTGAGCAAGGTTATCTTTTCATTAAATTGTTAAGGATTGTAGTCAGGCATTGTATTTCACTTTCAGATTATAGCTGACTAGATTGTGTCGTTGTTGTACTGACTGGAGCACAGAGCTGTTCCCCACAGATCAAGTAGAAGTCCTATGGAATGTAAGCCAAAATGCTGTCCTCAAAATAAAGAATTACTGTGTTGAAACATAGATACAGTGTAAACAATGTGTCAGAGGAAGGTAGATAAAACTGACTGAGATTAAGAGAGGATTAGCCCACTTTCATGTCAACTTCAGCTCTGTTCATAGCTTTGCAAGGGTGTAGATAAAAACATGGAGGCCTCATCTGTGCCTACGATGGTGGTGAATGTGTCAGAAAGTAGAGATGCCCTAGTGTTTCAACACCCCTCAATAGTTTCAGTTGACACTTCTTGTCATCTGCTGAATCGCGTTGTCATCTGTTACACACACTCGCACCCTCACGCTCATGCCGTAGCTGAGCCGCTTAGTTCTGGACATGGGGATGAAGCTCATGTGATGTTGCTGTCAATGCAGCGTGGCAGTTTGCAGATGAAGAGAGATGAAAAGCGTAGGCTCATCATTCTTTCATGAATGTTATCAGGGCCGGAGCAGCTTGAATAATGGATATGTCCTGACCATGGTCCAGGTAACAGCGATATAGGGGGTAAGCAAACACCGTCAGTATGAACAGGGGACGGGACAGCTGGAAATGTCCCATACAGGAGAAAAGAGGACAGCTGCCAAGCAAAGACATTTTCGTTAATGTAGTGCAACAATTCAAAAAGAAAGTCTTTTTGGAACTTTGACGATTGGACCAACTGAAAAGTTTTTTTTTCTGACAATGTCCTAGATTAGCTTGTTACATAAACCATCCGCAGCACGTTGGTTTATTTAGATTAGTGTAACACAGGAAGCCAACGATTTGGAAATGAACAAAGAGCTCATGGATCAGCTGGTGCTTGTGGTGTGTTGAGAATAAAGGTAGTGAGCCCGAATGTGTGATGGAGGCCAGGAGGTGGAGCAGTAGTGCCGTGCAGCAAAACACACACTCCTCCTCTTTCAGGTCTGCTCTCCGTCGCCCGCTCCCCTGAAGCTGAGCCGACTCATCACACTGTTCAGGATGTGGATATTAGAAGGAGCCAGACAGACAATAAATAAACATTTCATCAGACAGTCAATAGGGCATCTTTACCTCGGCGCTCGTTTTCGAGGATATTTGAGAACGTTCTTGTTCTACCAGATTCTTATCACTACAGTTGTTTTTACCAACCAGATAATTTGTCGTCCCACCAGAAACCAGACAATCATTATTCATAGAATATCCAAAATTGTGTTAAAAATTGTGTTATAAAACGATGACAGAGATGTCCGATAATATCGGCCCAACGATATTATCGGCCCGATATTAGCATAAAAATGTAATATCGCTATCAGATTTTTTGGCTCTAAAACCGATGAAATGAAAACCGATAAAAATAAAATAATTAGGAATGTCCGATATTGGCTTTTTTGCCGATATGCCGATATCCGCTATTGTCCAACTCTCAATTTACCGATATCAGTCGATACCGATATGTGTGCCGGTAAACTCTTCAGGAGCGCATAGGCACTATTTCAGTATAACGCAAGCATTATTGAATTTTTTTATCGGTTTTTATCTTATCGGTTTTAAAGCAAAAAAAAAAAAAAAGAACAGATACCGATATTACATTTTTATGCTGACATCTCTAAAAATATTGCTTGTGTTACACAGAAATAGTGCCAATGCTCTCCTGAAGCGTTTACCGGCGCACATATCGGTATCGACTGATATCGGTATCGGTAAATAGAGAGTTGGACAATATCGGATATCGGCAAAAAAGCCAATATCGGACATCCCTAGATGACAGCTTTCCAGCCGTGCATTTATTGCGTTTTCTTTGTAATTCATCCAGAAGATGTCGAAAACATGCAGTGGCAACTGAAATGTCCGGAATGTTGACTCAGTTGTGTTGGAAATGCACAGTGCTGGCAAAATATGCCGCTATGGTCTGTGAATAACTCAAGATTAATTGATGATTGCATTCCAGACATATGTTTGCGTTTTCCAATTCCCCGATTATACTTCACGCCTGTGAACATCAGTTGCAGCCTTTAGGTTGGGCAAGATTTAGTGGTTTGACGTATTCATTTTATCTTTTGACGACCCAGGATTCAGGTCCTGGTGGGTCGCAGCTTTCAAGCAGTTTGTTGTCGCCATATATAATAGGGCTGAATGGAGCAGCTGACTGCATCGATTCTGGCTTTGATATATTTCATCAGCCACCTGCACTACATCAATGTTTGCGGTAAACAAATCAGATGCGAGCTCAGAGGATGACTTTGATGGTTTTGTTGATGTTGTCTCGTTTCTCGCTCATTAGCTCGTCCGACTCGCCGCACGTCACAAATCCTTTGAACGACGGTAGCGACCTGATGATTGCATGTATCGACTTTATCGATGATGACATTTACAGGGCCGTGCCTCCTGCCCAGCTCGCGTTTCGAGATGTTTGATTACAGCTGTCGGATGATTAAAGGCCTCGTTCTAGGTGCCGGCCAGCCAATCCGCAGCTTCTATCAGTGCTGATCGCCTTCACCGCTAATCTGCTAAGCCACCGCTGCTGATTTGCTGCGGGATGGGGAACAGCAGTGCTATAAAAGCCTTTAAGCTTCAATTCTTATTGTGGGCAGATGTTGGAATCTGGAAGTGGCCCCAGTGTCACTAGAAAACCCAACAGTGCTCCATCAGCTGTCAGAAGGTGCGGTTAGTACAACCTGTTTTTGTGCTTTGTGGGGTTCGTTTTTAATCGCCCAGCTGCTGCTTTTAGTCCAAGTTGCATACAAAATGTTTTAGACGTTGGTCGGTATCGATCAGGCAGCCATTTCGCAGTAAGCAGGCAGAACCCGACCACATCGTGGCGGGGGACACGTTGCCAATGTGATTAGCAACATCTGCGAAAGTGTTTCAAACTGAAAGCAGCTAATTGTGAGTTCCACTTTGTAACTGCTGCAGTAAATGCCCTCATTCAGCAGGCTTCTGTGCATTACTTCAGGTTTAAAGTGGTTCTACAAGAGCTGTCTTTAAGTATACCAATTCCACGAATCGGGTGATGTTTCTCGATGCCAAGTAGGGGTGTGTATTGGCAAGAATCTGGCGGTACGATACGTATCACGATACAGGAGCAACGATACGATATATTGCGATACTGTAGGAACAACGATATATTGAGTGTCTTTTGAAATGATTTAATTGTAGAACTGTAGCACATAGCACACACAATGCTGTTACATGCTTAACATCAGCTTGCTGAAGAAATACAAGCATTTGCAGGATTGAAGAAAAAATATGCAAACAATGTTACATTAGAGCTGTAGATATTTTAAGAAAACATTTGTTAAGATATTAACAAAAAATGTAAACTGTTATTGACAAAAATAAAGTACTAAGCTCTGCAACATCTCTTTTTCAGTGTAATATCAAGAAGGGAATTTACCCATCTGCCTAAATAAATAAAAGCTTGCAGGACTCAAGAAAGATAAATATAGTCAACGGTCTCAGATACTGGATTTTATGCAGTCCCTGTATAATCTAACATAACAATACTTTTTTCTGCTGTAAATAATTTTTTTTCTGCTTCAAAATGAGTTAACATGATGAGTGAACTCTTTTCTTTCCTAACTACTTCCACCGGAATTCAGCACCTTAGTTTCATTACTCAACTCAATTGCTATAATGACAATAAAAGATTCCTGATTCCTGAATAGTTTGTTGCGCAGTATCCACTCATTTATTTATTTATTTATTTATTTATTTATTTATTTATTATTATTATTACTCGTTTACATTTAGCGGCCGGAGGTTTAATTACAACACAAAAATTAACAAACGCCATGTCAATTGTTAATTTTAAAAAATCGATACAGTCCCGCTGTATATATCGCTGAATAAAATATCGTGATATTTACAAGTATCGATATTTTCTTACACCCCTAATGCCAATTGGTTGCTAATGGAGACAATGTGTTGGGCCTCTGTGACTTCATCTTTGAAAGCGCCTAGAGATAACTTCTGTTGTGATTTGGCGCTGTACAAATAAAATTGAATTGAACTGAATTCAATTGAAATTGAATTCTCTCTATACTGTATCAGATTAATATTGGATAGAAGTAGATTTCATGCGACAACAGTCGGTAGGGGTGTGACATTGCCCAGATGGTGGCGCTGTCCTCGCGCAGCTGGATGGTTGCAGGTTCGCTGCCCAACCGAGTCCAATGTCAAGCTATCCCAGAGCAAAACCACACAGCCTGGGCACCTTAGCGAGTAGCTTAGTGATCCTTAAATAATGAGCAGAGGTCCAATCAGAGCAGCAATTTCCTTCGGGGAGTAATGAAGCATATACTGTAAAAAAAAAAAAAAAAAAAGTAGTCTTGCGGTCTCCCACCAGTTTGTTGCGCAACAGCCTGAGACACAATTTTACATTTTTGCTGCACACACAGGCCAACAGAAAACACAGACAACAAAAAACAACACAGGTGTTATTTTTTTATAGCTACCAATGAAATTTTATAATATGTGTTTATCCCTCTTCAGTTTTATGTTTCCTGTCGGAGGAGGCCTGGGACCACCACAGGGTAAGTCATTCCTCCCCCAGCATCTCCTTTCTCATATCAAATGTGAGATCCCAGTGATGTCTTACTCATTTAGGCCCCAGCAGAGTGGCCTGTTTTTTTTTCCATCTGTCAGCGTAAAGGATGAATAGTCATAAAACCAGCATCACCGTGGACGCAGCATACCGATAGTCTTGTAATTTCACCGCAGATTTCACGATTGCATCAGCAAACCACAAGATAAACAATAGGAAAGCGTGTAGGCAATGTATGCAGGCTAAAGCTGGATTTGCCTCAGCGCTGGATGTAAACACAAACAGACACACACACAGTTCTGTGACAAGTGTCTCTCCGAGGTGGTTACATGCCCTCATTAGCAATGTCATTGCAGTCAGACAAATTAGAGTGTGTCCACCCCTCTGGACGGCCTGTTTACGTGGGCTGGCTTAGACCGAGCGCCGTGACTCATCTGCAGGCTCAAGCAGGAGCTCGCCACGCAGCCCCTGGCTGTCAGCCTAAACCACATCTGTGAAAGCAAACACACACACACCTTCCCAGGTCCCCCCTTCCCCAACACTGTTCTCGTTTTTCTACAAACTGTCACAGTTTTCTCCAGAGACAGGATTTTGTTTGTCATGTGGCTCGTGTCCTTTCCCTGATGTGCTGGAAATGTTTTTTGGGCTGTCAGTTATGATTCAGATTCTTTCAAAATTCAGTAGAGACTGAGATTTTTCAAAAATCCAAAATTTGATTTGTAAATTTTGGATTTTTAGCTGAGTTTGCTCCAGTTTGCCTGACATGTGTATGTGTGTGTCTGTTTGAATGTGTTTTTGCAGGCATGGTGCCCATGCAACAGCAGCAGCAGCAACAGCAGCAGGGTTTCCCAATGGTTCCAGTCATGCAGCCTAACATGCAGGGCATGATGGGAATGAACTTCGGCGCACAGATGCCACCTGGTGCTTTGCAAATGCAGGTGAGATATGATATCGATTGTGTCGGCGTAACGTCAGTCGCGAGCAAACACTTTCGTCCATCAATGGAATATCGCACAGTGTCGCTTTCCCATTAGGATGAAAGTTGAATGATTGATAAGTGAGCTGTGTGTTTTCTCTCCGAAGGGGGGGATGGCGATGGGCATGCAGGCCCCCGGGATGCAGTTCATGGGCCAGCCACAGTTTATGGGCATGAGAGCTGCTGGACCCCAGTACACAGCAGACATGCAGAAACAAATGGCTGAGGAGCACCAGTAAGGCATCGCAATAGATGTGGAGCAATACAAATATTACAATACATTCTAAAAAGTCCAAAGCGAACCCACACTCAATACACACTCTCGAGGCTTTATTGCATCACTTTGAGTTGGTATCAATGTGCCTATAGTGCCAGAATGATTCATTAATTCAACCATGTCAATTCTGCTCTGATGATATGAAATCTGTTAGAGGCCACACGGTTTGGTTTTGTGCACGAGTGCAAGTCGAATGTCTGTGCGTGTGTCCGTGTGTGTGTATTTTGTGTTGTTGCTCCACATATTGCCTGTTGTGTTTACTGTGTGACCCTCAGGAAGCGTCTCGAGCAGCAGCAGAAGATGCTGGAGGATGAGAGGAAAAGGAGGCAGTTTGAGGAGCAGAAACAGAAGCTGAGGCTCCTCAGCAGTGTCAAACCCAAGGTGAGCCCCCTCCGCGCTCTCTCTCTCTCTGTCGCTCCCTCTCTCCCGGTCACACTTGATTGGACAGCGCTAATAATAATGCTGATTGGTCTATTGATTGCCCGACTGGTCTGCTGCGCCGTCCTCAGACCGGAGAGAAGAGCCGTGATGATGCTTTGGAAGCAATCAAAGGGAACCTGGATGGTTTCAGCAGAGATGCCAAGATGCACCCCACCCCGTCATCACAGACCAAGAAGCCAGGTACTCCATCTGAATCCTTGTCTGGCCCAGTCCCCGAGAATAACACTGTAGTCGGAGATGATGCACTCTGCTGCTGTCCAACTGGCAAATTGTGCTGCTTGTCAGAGTGGAATGCGCTGCACACACACACTCCTAATCTCATTTTTATCCCTTTATTTTCCCTCCCTTAATTTTTTCTCAGTGTTCCATACCCACCCAATCTTTACACCTGTAGAGAGGCTCGGAGGCTCACCTAATCATCTTTATGTCTGCATATGTTCACATCTTTGCCTAATGCAGCATCCGGTTGTAAAACAACAGGGCTGGTTTGCAGCTTTTGCTTTTGAGGATTTGTTTCCCTTGCTGAACGTAGTCCTGCGAGAAAATGGTAGCAGTGTTTCATTTTGTTACAACTTGTACAATTATCAGAAAGGGTAAAGTTGTCTTTGGCAGCACTACCATTTTTATCTCTGCGCGATTACTCCTGCCACGAGCGGGCCGTAATGCTTTCTTCACTATCGTGTGCCGTGTGTTGTGCCATTATCTTTATTTCTTCATTTTTGCAGACTCATCGCCATCACACTCATCTGTCACCCCTCACTCCCACACCCCCGCTTTCTCAGAGGAGGATGACGAGTTTAGCGACTTTATTCAGGGGCCGCTAGACGCCTGCGCACCCTCCTTCCCCTCCTCCCAGCCCTACTCCCAGCCTCCGTCCTCCTCCCCGCAGGCAGGTGTCGCCACCCAGGAGGACGACGAGTTTAGCGACTTTGTCCAGGGACCCGTTAGCACCTCTCTTACCTTCCCACCTCCCTCCACCAACGTCCACCTCACCTCTCAGACCCCGTTTCAGCCCTCATCTGCCTCTCCTAAAGCTGCTCATCCCTCTCCCTCACCTCCTCAGTCCCTCCCCTCCTCTCTGCCCATTCCCACCACCACCCAACACTCTGCTGTCACCACCAGCTCCCAATCTGCATTTCAAGGTAACTGTTCCTTTGCTTTGTCAACACCCCTCCTCACCCAGCCCATCTCCATTACCTTTGTGAAGCGAGTGTGCAGGTTGTGTTTAAACTGCCTCAGCGTCTGTTGTCCTGGTGCTGAATGTTCATCCCGGTTCGTCGGGCTTTTGAGTTGGTCTTGGCACGCCTTCGAGTACGACAGCATGCAGTTGGCGCAGCAGATGGCCGTATTACCCAAGCCTTTAACGCCACCAGACATTACAAATTAAACAAGCAGTATAAGCATGTGGGCGCCTAACATATCCAACTTTCTTCTTCATTGCACCACAGAAAGTAGGCGCCGCACATGTCAGAGAAAATCCCCAGCACAGGCTGAGCAAAGTGTGGGCCGGGTGCACCTCCAGAGGCCCCCTAGGCTCCTTTAAAATTCTCTGACGAGCAGCTTTGTTGTGACAGAGCGGCAGGCTCCGAGCTATGAAATGATGTGGCAGGGAGATCACCTTGTCCCGCCATCCAGACAAGTGACACAGCTTGTTGTCAGTCAAACATAATCCTCGCGCTCCCGTTTGGAGACATTTGTTGGCTTGTTGTTAAACATGTGAGATATGCATGATCGCATCGCCTCCGGGTCGCCCCGACTGGTATAATTTCATAGTACAGTTTGATGGAAGAACTGCACAACATGCTCATTACCCGTTAATGAAATATATTAGAAATCAGATAAGCTTGCGCTGGCATAGATAATTCTGGCTGGCACAAACGTGACTGCACTTATTCGGAGATGGTGCAAAATTATTTTTTGAAGTAAATATACATATACAGAGATAGCTGTACAGATAGGATAACGCCATCATATTGTATATTGCAAGAGGTTGTTCGTTTTTGTATCAAAACATAACCTGCATTGTCTATACATATACCGTCCCTCCAGGCCCGTCTTTGGAAGAGAAACTCTTCTCCTCCTGTGATCTTACAGCCAATAAGTCTGCCCAGTTAAACTTTAAGTCCAAGAGGTCTATGGCTGAACTGGCACCTAAAACTAAAGTTTCAGCACAGTTCCGGCCCAGTGTGAAAGCACGGAACTGGGCCGCGGCCTCCGACGACCTGAGTTCTGTCTTCGTGGCAGAAACGAAACCCGAGGCCCTGCAGTCTGCAGCCAGCGTCCCAGAGTCAGCAGCCACCTCGTACCCTCAGAACGGTACTGACAGTGGTGAGAGATTCGTTGTTTTTCAGCCTCCTCCTCTTGCCGACCGACGTCTCTCCAGCTGTACTAATTCAACGTCAAGACCAGTGATATCTCCCTGGCCTGGTTTATCGCTGTCTTCATTTTTAACCTCAGCGTAACAATCGCTCGGCTTTTAACACCGTGTTCGCCGATTCCTCGGCATTTCACTCTGTGAATCAAAGTGACAAGATCCCACTAATGTTTTCTTTACGTCCCAGATTACTATGGGGTGGTGCTGACAAGCTTTCTTTTCCGGTGTCTGCCACCTCTCGTCCAAGGCAAAGTCTCTGCTCTTCCTTCCGCCCACTTTTTGCGTCTGTCGCTTGTGGCCAAATCTCATTAGAAGCTGCCGTGGTGTCTCTCTGCACACTGTGGAGATGGACCGAGTCTGTGGAGGCTCTGGGGTAATACCTGCTGACTCAATAAGCTGCCGCCCGTCCCCTCGCTGCGTAACGACCTTTCAGAGGACGACCTCTGCTGCATGCCGACTGCCTTTTTTTCCAACAGGGATACGCGTGGATTGGCAGGTGCCACCGGGGCCTCCGATCTATTATAAGGCTGATTGTGCATGCCTCTCTGCAACTCCTCTCTGCGTTTGTTTGTCTGTGTCTGTGTCATCCAGGGAAATAAAGTGGCTCATCCTGGAGACCTGGGAGATTTGTAAGACTGATAGGAATATAATACTCAAAGTGCCTGCTTGGGTAAACATTTATCCGGCAGATGCAGCGTTAGGGTCTCAGAAATGCCTCCTGTCTGTTGTAAGGAAAAGAACATCTAATGTCAGGAATTTAGTGGAACTGCAAATTTGTTTTCATGCACCACTATACGTATGTGTCCAGATGCTCAGAGACTTGGCACAGTATAGTGTCTTCCGGTTACCATACACACAGCTATGCTACTGAAGCTTTGAATTGGACAGACGCAGGCCTCAGCTGTCCGCTGGGACGGGGCTGGTGTTGTAAAGTGTATTTCCTCGCCCGTGACAGGAGGTGTTGGTGTTTACCCGCAACAAGAGCACATTCAGCCCATGCTGCCGCCTTGGCTTTACAACGACAGCCTCATTCCAGGTAAACATTTGCAATACAACACATAATACGTAATGTTCCCAATCATCCGCGATGTCTTAATGCTCCCCAAAGTGTTCCTCAATTTGTTTTATGTTTTTGCGCGTACAAGCGTCCACATTCTGTTTCTGTGTCGGCAGAAATGTTCAAGAAAGTCTACGAATTCACCATGACGCCGGCAGGGATCGACACAACAAAGCTGTACCCGATACTGATGTCGTCGGGCCTTCCCAGGGAAGCGCTAGGACAGATCTGGGCCTCGGCCAACCGCACAACACCTGGCATGCTGACCAAAGAGGAGCTCTACACCGTACTCGCTCTAATTGGCGTAGCTCAGGTAAACGCTGGCATCGGAACAAATAAATCGCCGAGTGTCACTAATCATCCTCCATAGTTTCTTTCAAAGCCCCCAATAAACCCTCCGTAAATTCCGTGTTGAAATTAGTCGGGCTGAAACAGGGATAGAGAAACGAGGCAGTGATGTGAATAAGCTCAGGGCTCGCGAAGGATTAGAAGCCAAATATACGGCCCCATCAGACGGCTTTGGCAGCAGGGTTCTTATCATTCTCGGCCTGTGCCTGTCACCACCTCCCCCAGGAGGAGGACGCTCATCTGCAGGCAGCTCACGGAACCGCTACATTCTGCTGCTTCCATGTGAGGAATAATAAGGCACCTCTGTAATTTCACTTCGACAGTAGTGCAACAAACCTCCTCCCGTGTGTTTAAAAGAAACTTTGATCCATGACATCTGCACAAACACAACTGCAATTTATTGGAGGATCTATGCAGATGCTCATCTCGTTACCTGTTCAAAGAGGCGATTTGTAGGCCTCCCCTTGATTGCCAATCGTTGGTTGAGATACTACATGATTCATCTGGGGCAACTAATAACACCGTAAAGGGTTTTTTCTGTCTATTGATTTCCTTTTTGTGTGTGTGGGTCTTGTCTTTACGCTCTCTATACCTGAATAAGAATGACTACCAGTGGTCTCCCACAGGGATCAGTGCAGTGTTTCCGGTTCTGATGAAATTTAGACGCATCCATTCAATGTAAATTAGTATTTGTTGATTTGATATTAAATCATCATGAGATCAACATCCACTTTTTCCAGAGTGGCCTGCCAGCAATGAATGTGGAGATTCTGAGTCAGTTCCCGTCTCCACCCCTGCCCAACCTGCCCGCGCTGGCCATAGCCATGGCGCCCGTCATGCCCCAGCCGTCCATGATGACCCCGCCCACTGTCTCCATGGCCGTGCCCACACCCGCACCCCCAGTCATGCCCATGACCCCCGCTGCTACAGCACAAGCGGCGCCCAACACTAACTTCATCGCTAACTTCCCCCCAGCACAGGTAATGCCGCCATCACATCCTTTAGATGCCACTTCAGCCACTTTTGTCACAACACCATTTGTTCACAAACATAACGTTTCCCAAGGTCACCAAACCAGACGATGACGATTTCCAGGACTTCCAGGAGGCTCCAAAGGCTGGAACAGCAGACCAGGCATTCACTGAGTTCCAGGGGGAGTCGGGTGGAAGTTTCCCCACCACCATAGCTCCTCAGAGCAGGTACGCAGTGGGTGTCTAAGTAGTAAAAATGCAATAGCAATAATAGTGATGATGACGATCGTTATTTTCCATTCCATGTAGCAAAATTTATGGATGCATATTTCTCTGAGGAATGTGTGCAATTCCAAAGTGAATACAGTCTCACAGTCCGCAGATGGTGGTTATTTATAGTTGAGACATTCTGCATAATATTCTTGTGTGTTGCCCGTCTTGGAAACCATACAGCCATAGATACCCCTCTCTTAATAGCCTGTAATGGCCTCTCCAGAATTACAATAAGTTTGGGTCATCTCTTAATGAATTCATTTCACTGGACGGCAGATAAGCTCATTTCTTTGTATTACTTTCCTCTCCCCAGCCAGATGAAGCTGAAAGGCAATTATCGGTTAAAAGACAAAGACAAAGCAGGACCCAAGTTTCCCCAGTCGTCCTTATATTTTCTCCTTTTTTATCTCCCCGGGAAACACGGGATTCAGGATGTTAAAGCTGTGAAACAAGAATTCCCCGCAGCCTTAGCTCGAAGTCTAATTAAATGTGAGACACAACAGCTCACGCTGGGTTGTCAGCCAGAGTTGGCAGGCATAACTTATTGATGGTTGTCTGGCACAGAATGAGGCTTTGAAGCAGCTGATACCCTGGACGCTCCATGTTATCAGGTCCCGCTCAGACACTTCTCCAATAGAAAGCTGCGTTTCGCAGATGTATGTTTGGGCTTTGAACTGATTTCTATCGCCTGGTTTGCTGTGCTTGTGTTCAGTGTTGCATACGTAATAAGGGGAAATTGATTGCGGTGGATTGTCATTTTTCTTATCAGCGTGAAGTCGATGAGCTAACGTAACAAGCAAAAATTAATGATATCGCTGTTTTCAAGCAGCGTTGTGGTTCACTGTGATATGCTAGTTTTGAGCTGGGGAAACTTTTCATGAAGTGGTCTCTCTTCAAACTAAATTGGCCTCTAGCACAGGTTGACCCACACAATGTTCCCTCGCGCTTTGTGGCTAACCAGTCGCCGTATCTCCCCGCAGTGCTCCGGCCTTGCTCACTCCAGTGTCTGGTTCCTCCTCATCCATCACCGCTTCGGATAAGTATGCCGTCTTCAAACAGCTCTCGGCGGAGCAGCCAGCAGAGCCTACACCTCCTGCCTCAGGTACCAGCTGTTTCTCTAATTCGCGACGTGTTTAAAACACACCAAAGCACCCCCGTAACATGGCTACCACATAGGGAGGGCTGCGGCTCGACTGAGCTAAAGGATGGAGGAATAGTTTGGCTCTCTTTCTAGTTTGCGCAGCTTTCACTATTTTAGCCTGACAAGAGACGAGCAGAGAAGAAGAGTAACCACAGTTTGAGAGTCTGTGTGAGGGTACGGGGGTTGCTTAAGCAGGAAATGTTACCCTGCGGAGGGTATTATTTCTCCCTCCCAATCACCGTTTATTGCTCTGATTAGGCCACCCTTCACTGAGATCCACTGTTTGTCGGTTTATTCCTTCCGCCTCAGATGCCGGAGACAAATACAGCGTGTTCAGACAGCTGGAGCAACCTGCTGACAAGAAACCAGCCGGTAAGAATCAAACCCAGCCCTCATATCGCAGAGGTCCCGGGCACACCCGTGTGGCAAATAGATTATTGATTTTTGCACATCTCTCTTCCTGAATGGAATTGGCTTGCCCTCTTCACCCAATGACAAAGAGGACATAGTGGGCTCCGAGATGGTCCCTGCAAGCAACAGCTGGCCAGACAGGAGAGACCTTTAGTAACAGCACCTTTGGAAAACAAAGGTGTGCAGGGACGAGAGCCATCTCTCTCTGTCGCCCCCTCTTGACAGAGGCATTGATTTATAATTTGAATCCGGTGTAACAACAGGTGTTTGCAGCACAGTGTCCCTATTGTGTCATGTTTACAGTGCATTTTGTTTTGAAGCAGAGCAGAATTGATACTGTTTTGTTTCCTGCCCCCTGTTACATTAGTGCAGTTTCCGATGGGGACAGCTTTTACAACTCCAGTAAGTCATGCATTGCGGTGACCTTTCCTTGGCATTGTCAGGCTCCATCTCCTTAATGAGCCCATTAGTTTTCTCTTTTCCACCGCACACCAGCAGCATGAACAGATTCTCTGTTTTAGTCTGTGCATATATTGCAGTGCAAAGGATTAACAGCCGCTGATCCTTGGGAATGCATTTACAAATTTTCTTGTATGAGTTGTCATAGCAGCTCTGGGGTCAGGTTCAGGGTAAGAGGACGTCCTCTACAAAATGGCAGACGATGTCGCAGTGAGACGATGCAACGGTCTGCCGAGTATTTCTTTCCAAAACAAACATTTTCATGTCAAACCATGTCCTCGATTTAGAAATATTGTCCACTCCAAAGAGCCACGTTGCCTTTGCGTCCGTTTAATAAGAGTCAGACAATGTTGGTGTCATCAAACAAAACAAAGTGATGTCATCAAATTTATCAGTGATCTCACCCAGTGGACAAAGTTGGAACCGTGCCAAAAGTGGGAACAATTCAAAGCCAGACCTGCATATAGTTTAATTATTTTTTTCTGCGTTGAGACTAAAAGAATCTGTTCTCATCACCTTATACCTTACAGAGTTGGAAGTATGCTCAACAGCTAGTTCTTCTCAGCAAAAATATCCATCTTAAAACTATTTTCCAATCCACAAGTGCCCATGAATGAAATGGGAATTCAGGGAGATGTTGGTGAGCATCCAACATGTTCTCTCACACCAGGCTCCTCAGGGGGAGAAATCGGCGCCACGTGTCCATTAAAATACCATCACCAAGATATTTTCTCGCAGTATTGGGGAAAAAAAAAGACTATGTGAGCTACCAAACTGTGACCTCATCTCATTTTTGTAGATGGCCACGTGGCAGTTTAAGATGGGTATTTTTCTCCGCCTATGGTTTATCACGTACTGTCCCAGTTTGAGCTGCTCATTGCATGGTAATGGGGATGTAAGTGTGTGTTTCCTCAGACGACATGGCTTTCTTTGTGCAGTGATGTATGCTGTTCTTTCGACAAGGCCGAGGCAGTACTAGTCGCTGCAAATTCACCATAAATATTCTCAGTGTAGCAGAGGCATAACTAATCCAGCACGGAGTTTCTTGTAGGATTATAAACTTGACGGCCCTTGCTATGCCAGCTAAGGCCATCTTGTCCTGTGTCTATGTGGTATTATGTAATATCGTCCACGATGTAAGCGTATAACACTCTTGAATTGTTCTGCGTCGATTCACAGGGGAGGGATTTGCGGATTTCAAGTCCGTCAGTGCTGATGATGGCTTCACAGACTTTAAAACCGCCGACAGCGTCTCTCCACTAGACCCGCCGGACCAGGCCAAGATTTTTCCTCCATCCTTCCCCCCTGCTTTCCCAAACTCTCAGCCTTTACAACAACTACCGCAGCAGCAACAGCCAGCAGCATCTCTGTCTCAGCCCAAGAATCCCCTCAACATGGCAGACCTGGACCTCTTCTCCTCCATCACTCCATCTGCTCCCGCCGCCACTGCCGCCGAGACAAAGACGAGCACATTCCCTTCTGTATCTGTACCGCCCTCTCTGGTGCTCCTACCAGGTGGTGCCAAGCCTCCAGGGGGAGCTGTAGATGACTTTGGAGACTTTGCCCTGTTTGGCTCATCCCCAGATACCAACCAGGGAGCGTCGGCAGGAGGCTCTGCGGCAGCACCTCAGGACGACTTTGCAGATTTCATGGCATTTGGCGGTTCGGGCGGCGTTCCCAAAGATGAGAGCGGCGCGGGCCTCCAGGCAGAGGCCTCGTCTCAGCAGCAGTCCCAGCAGGGGGCAGATAGGTATGACGTCTTCAAGCAGCTCTCCATGGAGGGAGGCCTGAGGTACGACGACGCAAAGGAGAGCGGCGGCGGCTCGTTTTCGTCTCTCAAGAGCGACACGGACGACTTTGCCGACTTCCAGTCGTCCAAATTCTGCACGGCACTGGGGGCTTCGGAAAAGACGCTGGACAAGGTGTCCACTTTCAAACAAGCCAAGGAGGACTCGGCGTCTGTGAAGTCGCTGGACCTCCCTTCCATCGGGGGGAGCAGCGTGGGAAAGGACGACTCGGAGGACGCGCTCTCGGTGCAGCTGGACATGAAGCTGTCGGATATGGGCGGAGACCTGAAGCACGTGATGTCGGACAGCTCTCTGGATTTGCCGGGTCTCTCGTCTCACCAGCCCCCCGCCACAGGTGAGGAACTAGTGCGTTTGCTCTGGTGAGGCCTCCGTCTGGTCACACACACCTGTAATTCTGCGGCCCCAGAGCAGCCTCTCCTCCACAGTGCCCGACTGTGATCGCTGAGTAAGGGGTCAGAGGGCAGGTTAGCGAAATCAACCAGATCACACACACTCAAGGTCAATCTAACACTGCAGTATTAACATATCAGACCAGAACTTTCACATCTGACATTGTACATTTCATCGGTCATCTCAACACACAGTATTTATTTGATTATTTGTGTATTTATTTGATCTAGGGGCTCCCTCCAATCTCATCCCATTCCTTCTCATGTCTCCCCTCTCTGTTGTTGCCAGTGTGGCATAGTAGGAGAAGGTAATTATAAGCTCTATCTTTGCCGTGTCCGAGCTGCAGTGGGAGATGCCGCATCTCCGTCTCGGCGTACATTCTGTCTCCACCACCTCGATTGTGTTTGTCCTTCGCACGGAAAGAGGATAGATGGCCATCATCCTCAGAGGGATGAAACACCGAGTTTCTTCTAATGACGTTTTTTTACACTAGGCTGCGAAGCACCAAAGGCACCACTTGAAAGTTTATCATTCCGCTGTGCCGTCGATTTGATGTGTGCACATTTGAACATCACGGAGTGATATCGTTTGATGAACTGAGACAATATTCCCCCGAATAGGATGGGTTGGCATGTAAGGTGTGGCACAGGCTATTTTGAACCAGATGAGTAGTAGAGAGATGGAGCTTTTGCACCTCAGTGTCCGACTGTGAGTAAGATTTTAAAATGACCTCCTCATCGATTAGAGGTTTGGTGTCTAGATTTGCTCGTTGGATATTTGGCCGTACCTCCCATCCGAGAGTTTAGCCTGAACTTGTTAGAGTTTGCGCTCTCCAGACTTTCCTCTTTTTGTTCAGGAAAAGTCAGGAAAGGTTTGTTTTCCCCATCCAGTCGTCTGTTTTTCCCCACAAACATCTCCACATTCCACTTTTCCCGCACCAATCATTCCAAACTGTTCCACGCATCACACCTCCCAAGTTTGGTGACGACAGCTTTAGCATAATTCAATGCCGCACACCAAGTCGTCTCTTTTGGAGTCTGTCGAGGCTGTTTTTACTACCAGTTCCTAAAAAAAAATCACGAGGCTCTCGCCTCCGAGCAGTTCTTAGCAGCCATGTAGACAGCGGGAGACAGTGGGTCCCAAATCCTGTCTGGGAACAACAGCTCTTCATCTTTCCAGAAATACACAGCGCTCCGCGACACCATCTCAGTATGTTTTGAATCACACAGGCCTGCCAGAAACATAGTGACGATGTTTTGGAACGATATCGCATAGAGCTTCAGCTGTGGCCAATTTCGGAGAAGCTGTATTTCCCCGCTGCTGCACTCTTCCCTCTCAACTCTCTCCGATCCTCCTGTAGCACCGGCCTGTCTGAGCATCTCACTCACTGTCTGAACCTGCACAACGTGCTTAACTTAAAGAGACAGTATTTCTTTGGTGACGCTCCTTTTGAGTGCAGATCAGAAAAGGAATGTGGGGTTTGTTTGTTTTTTTTTGTTTGTTTGTTTTTTAGCAGTGTCTGTGATATTCCAGCATGAATTCTCATGTGTGGGTTCGCAGTCTGGCGCTGTGAGGACACAATGAATTTGATGTTACCTTTCCTGCCTTGCTTTTTTCGCTGCAGTGTGCCTGCCTTTTCAATTTGTGAAATTGACAAGAACGTATTGTAGGATGCCATTTTATGCACAGCAGTATCGCAAGTCGTTTCTATCCAAACAAATATATATACAGACATACATACAGATTTAATAGTGTATTTTTATTACGAGAATATGAGCTCTTATTTTGAGACTAGACAGACTCCTCGAGCTTGTGATTTGCTGACAATGTAAATGAATCGTAGCTTAGGAAGTAAAAGCTTTGACATTTTGAATACAGCGTCGTCACACATTGCGGGATCCTAGACAAACAGAAAGAGAAAAAGGGATACTGTCTCTTTAAATCAGTTTTGCATCTGTGACTGGATGTAATGGAGGTGGTCTCCAACATGCCAGGGGAAAGGATGCCCCTCTTTGTTTCCGTAACCCTTTGAATGCTTGAGTGATATCACCCAAATTGTTCCAAATTTCTAATAGCGCCATACTCAGGCTCATAAAAGTAAAACAAGATCCATCATATTTTGTAAATACACCGTATCGATTATCTGAAATTGTGGTGACTCACTCAGTGGAGCTTCCCAACCAGCTTCCCCGTCCCTCGATGGGACCCTCAGGCTGTCAAAGGGTTACTGTTTCCTGCCTTCAGCTTGTTCCTTGACTTATCTTTCCAACCTGGCTTTTCAAATGTTCTGTATTTAATCACTTTCCAAAAGATCTGTTGCTTTATATCCAAAAAAAACTATTTGTCATCTTCCCGGAATTACTGATTTTAGTCTGTGAATGTGCCTTCTCATTCTGGTTTCTGCTTCTATGTCCTCAAATTATCTTTGTTTAACCTTCTATCTTCTGGGCTCCTTTATTTTCCTCACTCTGCATGCCCTTGTATTCCAAATGACTGAAATCTAGTTTTACAAGTGTTTCTTGGCAAACCCTCCTGTAATGATAGACCTCTTTTCGCAGTACTTTGTGACCTTTCTCTTTCTCTCATGTTGTCGTAATAAATATTACTCTTGGTATTGCTGACACGCGTACCGTCTTATTTTCCTCTTTCCTTTCTCGAGCGGCCATAGAGTCATCAAAGCTTAGCTCCTTGTCAATTTCACAAATTGATTCGTGCACTGAAGGATTCTATCAAGGGTGGATGGTTCCAAAAGCGTATTTTTTTGTGTGAACGTACAGTATTTGTGTGGTGACGATGGTGGACAGGCTGTACAAATGTATCGATTGTTATTCAACGCAGCACAGCAGAGATGTTCATCACAAACGGCTGAGGAAATGCAGATGGATCGGGAGGAATGAAATTAGCCTTCTGTTGAGTATAGCAGAGTAGCGTGTCAGGCGAGGAGGAGAAACCGCTGCACTTCTGTCCATGCTGGATGGCTGTCAGAGGCCCGAGTTGCCAAACAGCTGCTATGGCTCAGGAGGTAGAGCTGTCTTTCAGGGAGCAGAGGGTTGTGGGTTTGATCCCGTGCTTGAGCAAGAGGGTTAAGATTCGCAGTAACTGAATATATTTTCGTAAAATGTCGTTCCACCATGACGTGACGTCGCCAGCATGTCGTAGGATTACTGTGGGCCAGAGCCTGTCTCATCTTTGGTAAGTGTTGACCTCAGCAGGAGGAGAGAGGTTCTTCACCATCTCTTTGTCAAACGATTGCCAGGTTTGACTTTGAACTGCAGAATTAGATACTGTAAATTCCAGACTATAGAGTGCACAGGAATATAAGATGCACCAGCTAAATTTGAAAAGAAAACAATTTTTTCACATATATAAGCTGCGTCTGAATATAAGACACGGGTTTTTATGTTATGACATGAGAAATGTCCACAGAAAGACGGTGCACAGAGGATTTTGTCAAAACCTAATCCATTTACGACCTGCAATTTTATCAATACAACACTAAAATAGTAACATGCCTGGTTAGAAAATCTGCCTCTATGTCCTCTCCTTCTCTGTTGTCTTTTTACGTTCGTAATTCTGCCGCCTCCAACGTCTCACCAATGATTCGTTGATGCCAAGCTTACACGCAGTTGCTCAGTTTCCCTCTTTGATAGCTAGATCGATTGCCTCTACCTTAAAAGCATTTCTTTGTTTGTTGCTCATGACGAGGGTGTGTGCGTGATGCGTAAAAGGACAGTTCAGAATCCAAATCAAAACCACCATCCGCGTATTTGGCGCTCGGACTTTCCCCACGTCTGTCTGACTTTTGCGCTTCCAGCTATACCGCTCCCTGGTGGCTGTTAGCTGGAAAAAATCTAGAAATAGACTGAATCGGTGTATAACCGGCAGGGTTCACAATGTGAGAGAAAAAGTTAGGGCTCATAGTCCGAACTTAAAGGTAAGTAAAGCACTAACATGCTCAGCCTCAGTCAAATCTAGCCGTCCATCTATAACCCGAGCATCCGTCCCATCTCTTGGAACCACGGTGTGTTTGTGTTGTCATTTCAGAAGGAGACGACGCCAAATTTGACCCCTTTGGGACGTCGGCCCTCAGCACTTTGGCCAACTACGACTGGTCAGACAAGGAAGAGTGTCTGCACGGTAAAGGGCAGGGGCTGGATCGCTCCTCTCCTCCCCCTTTAGCCAGCGACCACGGGACGGAGCCGAGCACCGGCAGCGACGAGAACATAGACGCCTCGCTCCCACCGTTCACGGCCTCCTTCCCCTGCCAGGATGCCCCGGCAGCTGCCGACAAGTTCGAAGCCTTCGCTGACTTCGGCTCCTCGGAGCGCGCCGCCGGCGATGACGATTTCGGAGACTTTGCGAGCACGGTGTCCGAGAAGTCGGACTCGCCGCCCGTGACCGCGGAGATGGGCGTGGAGGACACCACCCAAGCGGAGGCGTCTGATGAGTTTGGGGACTTCCAAGGCGACAAACCGAAGTTTGGCAAGTCGGACTTCCTGAAGGCCAGCGCCCAGCCCAAGGTTAAGTCCAGCGAGGAGATGATCAAGAATGAACTGGCCACGTTCGACTTGTCTGTGCAAGGTGAGCGTGTCCACCAGGTCTCAAACCATCCGCGTCCCTCTCAGTGAACGTCGTCCCCGTGCAAATGCAATTTCCACTGCGATCATCACGCTCAGTTTCTCCTTCCCACTGACCTGGTTGTCCCTTAACATCTGCATTAAAGCTGTCAAACATTAGATGGCACTGTCGCGACTACAGCTCTGGTCTAAGGGTGATGCGTGAGCGAAACGGATCGTCGCCGGTCGGAGAAGCCACACGCAGAAATTTATCGTATTCGCTCGCAGGTTGTTCATATTTAACTGCTGCTCGCTGGCGATTTGTCTCACAAATAATTCATCAGTCTCCTCCGCTGCGATAAGAGCTCGTTTGCCCCGTAGATTTATCGCCCCACTGCGCTAATTGAATTTGCATGACACACAGATTTGCTTTGTCTTAATCTGTTCTTGGTTAGGTTGTGTGTGAGTGTGTGTGTGTGTGGTAAAACACTGAGG
>OMPJ01010490.1:0-21996 GCA_900312935.1 Carapus acus
CCTGTCGGCCCTCCAGAGGTGCACGCTCCGACGAGCACGCTGCCGCTTGGCTTTGTGATTATCTGCCTCCATCTGACAGATGTTCCCGCTGATCTCGGGCCCAGACTTTCTGTTCCAGCCGGCGCTTCTTCTTCTTGTTCTTCCTCTTCTTCTTTCTCTCTCTCTCTCCCTCTGCGCCCTCCTCCGAGTGCCACTCTCATCCTCAGCTTTTTCTCTCCTCCGTATCGATTCATTTAGCGGCCGGGCCCCGTGCCGTGTCCCTCTCTGCTCGCTCTCTGTATTATTCATAGAAAAGCACTCTGTGCACTGGTGCAGAACGCTGCTGGTGATGTAACAGCGGCTCCCAGCGCCGCCCGGCTCGCTCGTTTGGGATGGATTCATGTGCCAGACAGAAAATGCTCTTTGTCCAGATTTGGCTCCAACCAGCGGCTGCAGCGTTTGTTGTGCGGATTCTGGGAGTGTTTCTGTGTGATATTCAGAAAAGGCCTGAATTTGTGTCTGATTTATGACGTTGTAGATGAAAGAAGCAAAAAAGAGTGAAGAAGAGGGTCGCTATTGCGTGTGGTGTTCTCCTCGTGGCCACCGTGATGTCTTTGAAACATTTTTTTTGCACTTAAACGCAGCAATTTTTCACCCGATCTCTCAGAAATTCACCGGGAAGCTCCAGACTCGTCCAAATATCGCTTCTATTGCCATCTAGCGGTTATATGGATTATTACAGCCACTTTTCCCATTCAGGTTGGATGAATGGGAGGAAAAACGCAGTTGATTTTTTGATTCATTATTCCTGAAGGAAATTGCATTTGGCTCATCCTGCGTATTTGAGGAGCAGTGGATGAATTATGAACGGTTTCCTTTTCATGTTACCGCTGATGTAACTTTGTATCACCCAGTTATTCAAAATATCATTCAGCTTGTGAACACAGTTTTTATGTGCTAGTTCATAATACTGAGGCATTTTAATGTGTACAACATCAGGATAATCCCACAGTAATTCTCAACATAATGCAGGAAAGGTGATGAGGGGGATCACCAACACACATACACAGAAACACAGAAATAAAATATACGGCTTATCAAAAATGTACAAAATGAGTAAAAGACGTGTTGTCCAAAAGCTGTGAAAAGGGTTCTACTTAAGGGATGGACAATGAAGGAGAGGAAGAAGCAAAAACAGAAGAGGAAGGAAGGCTCTGTTCAAATACACAATAAAAACTCAACCTTGTGAAATATATCAGCCAAGCCTGTGGTCATATTGTTTGCGTGTGTGTGTCTGTGTGTGAGTGTGTGCATTTGGGGGAAAATCTGAATTTATGGGTTGAAGTTGAAGGTAATGTTTAGAGAAGTGAAACTTGTTTCCCCGTTCCTTTGTCTGTGTGCGTGTATCCGTGTCTGTGTGTCTGTGCTTGCATGTGAGTGCGTGGATGATGAAATCCACACCATCACCTGCATACAAGAACTTCCTGGTGCTGACGTCATCACACTTTCTCTGACTCTCTTGTTCACACGTGGGGTTGTGAAGGCGCTGGGTGTGTGTGGGTGTGTGTGTTTGAGCACTGTGCCAACACACAGAACTCAACAACTGTTCACTCGGATAACAAAAGAAAGCGATTAATGTGGCTAATTCTCTCTTTGTATCAAGAGCTTTATTTCAAAATGGCAGCTGGGTGCCGAGTACAACCAAAGGTACATTCATTTGGGGGGTATTTACAGTCTGACGCTCCAACAAGTGAGCGGATACACACATTGCATGGCAAAGATATTTCTGTTTTCTAAACAGTGCGTGACTTTTTGTCTGGCTCAGCCATCGACGCCCCTCATTGGGCCTTGGAGGTCTTCCTGTGGACCCGCTGTGCTCTCTGCCTGCCATTGTCGAGAGAGTCATGTTTAATTTACAAAATCATTCATTCAAATGTGTTATATGCAACTTACAAAGGCTTACCCTAAAGCGATGACATATCGGATCACCCAGTCCAAGGCGGGATTTGCACACGCTCTGCCTTTCATTGTGTGGAAGCTGTAAAACAAAAACATCCAAATATAACACAATCATAACAAATTAAGTGACAAGTATGATACAACAAAAAAATTGCACATTTGTACAATGAATATCAACAACATCAAAAACATATATTCAGAGGTAAATCAATATATTCTAAAAATGTAAAATGAATTCATAGAAGCAATTTGTAGTTTTTATACATTTCACATCTTTGTACATATTTCTATATTGTATAGTCATATACAGTATATATACATATTTATACAATAATTTGCTTTCATTCTATCTCATCTTTCCCTATTATGTCTCCTTTGTGCGGCAATTGTTATTAGTTTGATTTCTTTCATCTTTTTGCTGTATTGTTGTAATTTCTTCTTCCTATTTTTTTTTCATTTTACCCCTTCGTTAATTTTTTCTATTTTTGGAAAATTCCACTTTTGTCATTGCTATTCATATTTCTCTCTGTTTACAGTTTTCATGTTGTCTTTCCTTTATTTGTTTCAGTTTGTTATGACGCTGTCATTCCAGCGCGCACACTTCCTCATTCCTCTCCCTCTCCCTCGCTCTCCTGGCCTGTGGGGTGTGTGTTGAAGGTGCACTGACTTACATGATGGCATTGATGGAGCACGTCTGCCGCACCGTCTGCACCGAGTAGCCCTGGATGATACTAAAAGGGGGGCGTCCCCGCGAATAGCCTTCGCAGCATCCGTAACGCGCTGCGAGAGGGAGAAGCAAATATGAGGAAAATGTGCAAAACACACAACGACACACACGCGCACACACACACACAGTCCACCCCGATACCTGCCGACGAATTTGCGGGCAGCAGAAGCGCGATTAGCAGCGTGAGCGCCGCCACCTGAGCCTTGAGCTGCATCCTGCCTTCTTCTCTGGAGGGGCGAGTGAGGGAGTGAAGGAGCGAGAGAGGGAGCGACGGGAGGATTGTCTGAGGAGGCCCACTGCGGTTCACACCCTTTATACCGCTCGCAGCACCGCGTACTTTCCGCTCACACACGTGGGTAACTTGAGTCTGTTGCTCCATCACCAAATTCCCCCTTACTTTTTTCTCAGCGAAAGGCTTCCGTCTCTCTCTCTCAAGCGCGCGCGCGCACGCACTCACACACACACCCCTGTCGCCTTACAACAATGTGTGTAATGTCACCGACCGGCTATTGTTGCGATGAGAATCCTAACGATGCTTATTTAGAGCCTGGGGACGGGCAAATTCATTTGACACATGGTAAAAACGAAAATGTAAAAACTAAAATGCGAATGAAAGAAAGAAAAGAATAAAATAACTAAATTAGGAACAATTCATTTATGGATTAAGTGAAAAATGGGGACGTAGGAATAAAACATGGAAAATAAGAACTTAAAAAAAATGAAATAAAATAAGAATTGCTGCTCAAACCCAACGGCAACTGCGAAAGGTGCCAAAGAATGAAGGCTATATTCAGCTTCCTGCTGGGATGTGGGAATAAAATGAGAATAACGTGTTGAGCGGATAGGCTTCACGTGTCAAAGAAATACTGCAACACAACAAGAGTATTTATCATGGGCACGTACTACAAGTGTGTGAGATAAGATCAGATAAGTTTGATAGATCTGACATTTTCAACCGCACACCTGTGGTCTGACATGAGTGAGTTGCTGTGCAGGAGTCCTTTTCTAGGTCAGAGGAAAGATGATGGGCGTTTGAAGACCCTGTGTGGAAGGAAACAAGACTCAATGCTGCCATGAAAATGGGGTCAGCACACTGTTAGACCTATCAGAGCCGTCAGAGGGACTCTCAGCCAAACCACGACCTTATTTTAGATGGAACACGGTGAGGCCCAACATCTGTCAAGTTATACCCTTCATATGTAATGCAGATAAACTTATCGTAAGAAGAGTTAACGAAGAGTCACTGACAGCATCTGAGATAAAATCGTGATGTAGAATCCTGATGATGTGTGTGTGGATGAATGAGCGACAACCACAGCACACCCGGTGTTTGGTGTCAGTACACCTCATGAAATGAGAAGGCAATGAGAATACTCATGCATTATAAATAACATATATTATAGATTTATAAACCAGCAGATTTATGCAGCAGGAGGATGTTGAGGGCTGCAGAATCAATCAAGGGAGGCTTAATATCTGTAAGTCATATCTACACATACAAAATAGAAATAGAACACTGTGAGAAATATATATGTCAAAAGAAATTTATTCTGAAAATGAAAACACATTTTGAATATAAGAATATAAAACATATGAAAGAAATCATTTATATAGAAAGCATTTATCTGTTTTTATCTCTGTCTGTAACCCTCATTGACTTTGGTCTTTACCTGCTCTATCTTGGAAAGCATCTGAGATTACCTCTGCTATGATTTGGGACAACACAAATAAAACTGTATTGAAATGTAATTGAATTGAGTTTCCTGGACTCACTTAATAGCTGTTAACACACTCAGGATGATGACATTAATGACATCATCATCTTCATTGTCACAAATAAACTTCACTGTCCCACAGGGTGAACAAGAATAAAATGAAATAAGAGTGTGTGTACAGGTTAGAAGTGTTGTTTGAGCTGCCTTGATGAAGTAATGTGTGTAGAGAATTTGCATCCTGATAATCCACATCTGAGCCTCCCAGTTTGACCAGACAATCCACCTGTGATTGTTTGAGGTATGTGTCATGAGGTTTAGCCGTTAGCAACGCACATGGATCTTTCATATTAGTTTGTCTGACTTCCTGCTTGACCCGTTGACAACCTCTCACTGCGACGTGTAATTTTGTTTCCTGCCGAGTATTTAAAGCCACCCTCAGCACCTCTGCTCCATTTACGCGTCAGACGCTCGCCCGCTGCTGAAGATGGGAAAAGTGTCAGCGTGTGCGTCAGTGTTGCTGCTGCTCGTGGTGGCGGCTTTGAGTGAAAGCAGTAAGTAGACCATGAACACAGGTTTACACCACACACACACACACACACACACATGCAAACCATCACCACAACAATTGCTGCTGCACTATTATTGCTGAACACTTGGGTTGTGCTCTCTGGTTGAAGTGCTGAAAAGAGATCCCTGCTTGTCTCCAAAGATTTCTTCCTTGGCGTGTTTGTGATGTTCTTCTTTTAAGGCCTGCTGAGGGATTGCTGCACGGAATATCAAGTGACTCCGGTCCCATTATTGTTTCTGAGGCGCTGCAGAATCCAGGGCATCATAGACGGCTGCGACATCAAGGCAGCTATGTGAGAAACACCCGGCTTTGCTATAGAAACACACTGTTATAAAGAAGTCATCCAAGGCCGAGATCTGCAATCACAGGCGCATCTAAAGCGCTCCGCTTCGTCCCATAGCTTCAAGACCATTCGGAACAGGACTTTCTGTGGCAACCTCGATGAAGAGTGGGTCAAAAGAGCCATAGCGCATACAGGCTGGTAAGATTATTGAGATTTCATCCTGGTGTAAGCAGGCGCTTTAATTTGCAGACATAAACCACTGGTTTTGTGTTGTACTCATCACCTTTGTTTCCTTCTTTCTAAACAGTTACGTTAAGTGATGGACATCAACCTGAAACCAAACACAGAAACTCATTAGGAGTTAATGAAATCAAAATTAAGAGTGGGAGTCCGGCGTCACTGTAAAACAACAGAGGCTCTTTTTATTTTTGTTACACTTTTGTATATGTATAAATGAATGTTCTCAATTTGTTAACTACTTTTTCTTATTACGACACACAGCTACTGTACATATTACTTTAATAAACTATGATAAAAACGAATCCACTGATTATTCCGTTGAAAACCAGTTGCACCAACACGATAGTGGTGCAATTTCTCCTTTAGACAGCAGGTGGCACTATATGTGAAAGCTGCAGGAAGGATTCTCTGTGCGGAGGAGCGCTGAAAGTATCTGACAGAGGGCGAGCAACTCAATTTCACAATTTCACGCTCGCCCGCACCACTTAATTTCAAGGGCATTAGAGTATTTATACTCTCGACCTTAAGGAAAATTTCGGCGTTGGTATTTTGATACCCGCGCGGGAACGGTGATGATATCAGGCGATGAAGAGGCGCTACGGAGGTGGAGGAGCTAGCTAGTGGCTAGCTTCTCGCGCTAGCCTATAAACATTCGAAATGTGGAGTGGTGGTGCAGCTCAAGAGGTAAGATTTCCGACTAAGGTATATAGTTTCCTCTAAATTTGTACATACTTTGAAATAAGATGTACGTATAGGTTAAGGATTATGACGCGTGTTACGTTTCGTATGATAATGGTGATGATATTACACCAGACTCGCTTGGTGAATTTGAAGGGCGGCAGGTGGGTTTGTATTCGCGGAAAAAACCTTTCACATTGAATCTGTAACACGATATAACTGCAGTTGTAGCAGCAGGTGTCCGCGGCTGTGCACGCCGCTGCAGAAAAGTTTCCCGCAAGGTTTTTTAGTCGGTTAATCTGATCCAAACTTGACGAGAGGGCAGATTTTATCAGGTAGATGAGATCTGCGGTGGAAACCCCGTTTGCCTCGTTTTCTCACGGAGACACCGACATTCATCTTTAAACATTAAGATTTCAGTGTGTGTCTGCCTTTATTCTCAGTATGTATATCTGCAATTATTTCAAAGATAATTTTAATGTAAGACGCCTGATTTTATTCAGCTTACTGGCATTCGAGCCTATTTTGATGAATACTTTTCATTGCTCTGCCGTTTAAGTTTTGTTGACATGCTTTTTGTTGCATTTCTCTGATAGGCAATACGAAATAATGTTATTTGGTGATATCTTTGATGGATCTTTTATGTTCATTTTTGTATTCAATGCAAGATGTTTTTGTCCCACGTTTATGCATACTTTTGCACACCGGTGTTACCCTTTTGTATTGTCCTCCTCTAATGTTGTGGGAACCATCATCAAGGAGGCTGTTGAGGAATAAACAAAGGAGGTGAAGATGTCTGCGGCTGGCTGATCTTCCCAGCCGACCACTATGCAGGAGGAGGTCAAACGACGTCACAGTGACGTGGGTCAGGCTCTGTTTGAGGACACGGACTTTCCCAGCGATGACACGTCCCTGTTCTCTGACCTGTCCACGCCCATTGCCCAGCTGCAGGGGGACGTCACCTGGGCTCGCCCGCAGGTTGGTGTCGGAATGGAAATTCCTCTGTGAATTCCATGATGGCTTTCTTTCAACTCATAGCTGTTTACTTCCCGTAATTTCCCCACATTCTGCTAAAAGATCTCCAGTGCCACCTTATGAAAAGAAATCTGATACGGGCACAGAATAAAGAAAAGTAGCAGTTGGAAATGGCAAACAAAAACCTATGGTCACACCTTATATCAGGGGCTGAAAGTCCTGAGGGTGTACGTAACATCGAGCTGCAGTATTTAGAAAGGAGAAGTTCAACTGTTTGGCACACCCTCCTCTATCTATACAGCATTTATCTGTGCACCCGGTCTAAACAAGACGTTTTGTTTACATTTCGGCAGGAGTTGTGACTGCAAGCTTATCATGTTTTGTGTGCGTGCGCGCGTGCGTGCGTGCGTGCGTGCATGCGTGTGTGTGTGTGTTCTCCTGTGTTTCTGTCTTGCAGGAGATCTGCACGTCACCATCTCTCTTCCCAGATTGCCCCAGCCTGGCTCAGGCTAAGCAGGGCCTGCTGGGTGACTGCTGGCTCCTCTGTGCCTGCACTGTCCTACTCAAGCACAAACACCTGCTGGACAAGGTACAGCCTCAAATCCAACAGAAACCACACCTAAAGCCGTCGTGCTCTAGTTATGTGTCCGAACATTCCCGGAACTTGAAGAGGGAGCAGTGATTTTTTTATTGAGGGAAGTGCTCCCTGGGGAAAGCCATTGTTTGAACTCCATCATTGGGAAAAAGTTTTAAGAAATCCCTCTAGTCTAGGGCAGAATCCTTAGAAATGTATGACTGCTGCCTTGCTTCATATAGGACAGATTTTTCTTAGCCTTTTTCTCAGCCTCTTTGCTGATTGAAAACTAGGTTTTGTGTTGTTTGATACAGTATATCAAACCTCCAGTTAGCTGTGCCAGTATTATGGCATTCTGGCCTTTTCTTGTTCGGTGTACATGTGCATCCTTTCCACCCAGATTCTCGTTTAGTGGTGTTTAATAAGCCCATTAGCTGTGTTGTGGGCAGCTCACAAGCTGCAGATGCTGGACTCTCGTCCCCTCTGACCCTCTGCAGGTTTTGCCCGCTGACCAGCCCCAGTGGGGTGACAGCCGTTACACGGGCTCCTTCCGCTTTCGCTTCTGGCAGCTGGGGCACTGGACAGAGGTCACGGTGGATGACCGGCTGCCCTGTGTGAACTCCGCTCTCTGCTTCTCGCGCTGCCTCTGCCCCGCTGCCTTCTGGGTGGCTCTCCTAGAGAAAGCCTACGCCAAGTGAGCGATTCCCGACAACTGCCAACTCAAACCCGTTTCAAGGACTTTTCCTGTGCGTGTAACCTGCTTCCCCTCTGTCTGGCTCAGGCTGCACGGCTCGTATGAGCGACTCTGGGCGGGGCAGGTGTGTGAGGCCCTGGTGGATCTGACCGGCGGGCTGACTGAGCGTTGGAGTCTGGGAGAGGGCGGCTCAGAGGAGGAGCAGTGTCCGCAGCAGGACAGCGACAGAGCCTGGAGGAGACGGCTGGATCTGAACCTGCTGTGGCCTGTGAAGGATGGCTGCTCGCTCAGCTGCTCCACTCACCGCAGCCTCAGCCCCACGGGTCAGTGCAGCATTTTCTCCTACCTTTCCAGAATCGCTTGGCTCTTAAGGTAACACACACTGGTCCTGCGTGTGGCTGCAGGGCCTTGTGAGCTGGACCAGTACCACGCCCTGAGCGTGGAGGAGTGGCTGGATGTCGGCACGCTGGCGGGGGGGCAGGTACGGCTGCTCAGGATCAGAAACCCGTGGGGACGGTGCTGCTGGACGGGAGCCTGGATAGAGAGGTAAGCAGCGTCCGCCTGTCTCGGAAGACACCCCACACGTCCAGCCTATGTCTCAGTTTGTCTCCTCTCTGCAGGGGTATAGGTTGGAACTCGGTTGAGCCGGCTCGTGCGTTGGACCTGCAATGCCGGGCAGCGGAGGGCGAGTTCTGGCTGGATGAAGGCGAATTCCGGTCTATGTTTCATGATGTCACAGTGGGCTTCCCCCTCAATGAGGAGGACCACCTGCAGAGCATTTACACTGGTAAGTTCTCTCTTAGGGTCATGCTGTTACTTGCTAATGTCATGCGTTATTGTTGTTTTTGACTTCACATTTTGGAGAACCAATCAAGGTTCATTTGAGGCTTAGGGAAATGTATTTAGAGAGGAAAACAATGTGTTAATGTACTGTGTAAATAGTATGACATTGTTGCCTTTTATTATCCATGCAACTCTATGTAATTAAACAATATGTAATTTAACAATATCTCAGTTACCCGTGGATTCATGTGCCTCTGCTTTAAAAACAAAGTTTCTCTCTTCCCCCTTTTGTCAGGAACTCTGCTGACCCACACCCAGCAGGTGTCCGGCCGCTGGATCACAGGTCACACAGCTGGGGGCTGCCGGAACGGCAGCACCTACGCCAACAACCCCAAGTTCTGGCTGAGAGTCAGTGAGAGAGGAGAGGTGCTGGTGGCCCTGCTGCAGCACTGCAAACCGAGGAGCAAGGAGCGGCATGCTCGCACAGCTGCCGAGGAGGACGAGCACAACAAGCACCAGCACTACCAGGCCATTGCCCTGCACATGTGGAAGGTTGGTGTAAGATCCAGCCTTCCGTGCGTGAACCTCTTGTGCGCTTGCTTCATCACATGCTGACGGACACGCAGGTGGAGAAGAAGCGGTTCAGCCTCGGCCGGCTGCTGAACAAGCCCCCCTGTGTGTCGACCTCCTGCCACGCCTATCAGCGGGAGGTGGTCCTCCATGCACAGCTGGAGCCTGCCTACTATCTGCTGGTCCCCAGCACCTTCCACGCCGGGGCAGAGGCCCGATTCCTCATCAGGGTCTTCTCCTCATCAATCACATCCCTCAGGTATTGTGGGAATCTCCTCTACACTGCAGCGGGAGAAATCCTGCTTTTAGAGGAATAAATGTGCAGAACATTGTGTCTGGTCTTTGTCCTCAGTGCCCAGAAAAACCCAGCGCCTTCACTACCTCCCACCTCAGATGGAGAGTGGGAGACTGTTTACTTCAGGGGCTCGTGGGTGACGGGACAGAACGCAGGAGGAAGCAGGAATTACCTCTCTCATTGGCAGAACCCCTGCTTCCCTTTCACAGTGTGCCATGACCCTGCCAAGGCGTCAGAGGTCAATGTCAGAGCCACCCTGCGCCAGAGCCACTGCAACACCGACCTCCACCCCATCGGCTTCCATATCTACAAGGTGGGTTACAAGTTAGTTGGCCTTGGTTTCCACAGCTGTAAATATGTCCTGCTACTTGTTGGTTCTCTCCCTTCAGGTAGCAGCAGGCGCCTCTGAGGTGATGCTCTCCAGGGACGAAGAGCCTGCGGCCAGCTGTGTCCCTCACTGCTACACCCAGGACGTCAGTCTGTCCTGCTGTCTCCCAGCTGGAGCCTATGCCCTGGTGCCCTCCACGTATCAGCCTGAATGCCCGGGGAGCTTCACTCTCAGTTTGGCTCACAGGATCCAAAGGTTGGCTTCACTTGTATTCAGATCGGTCTGAAAGAAGCAGACTTAGACAAAGATGACTTTTATTTAGAGTGGGATGCATTTTGCTGAGGTCTTTGTGAAACATGATGTTGTGTTTTGCAGAAAAGTGGTGAAAAGCCGAGAGCAGCTGGGCAAAGCTGTCCAAGAGGTGAGAGTTTGACTTTTTTTGTCAGCTTTTGAGCCAAAGCCACATTGACCAGACATTTTGCACAAATTTGAAGTAGGTCATTAAAAGAGATCGACAATGTACATATATTCTATATATCGAATCGTTAAGAAATTATTCATTATTTCTCTACAAATTGTCAAATCTACACTCTGCCTTTTATTCTTTGGGCGTAGTTCGTCTTGCCATTCCTCAATATAATTTACAGCGTATACTTAATATATAACACTGTAACACAATTCAGGGTACATGGTTGGGTAGTGGGTTTGTTATCATAAGCACTCAGTAGGGGGCAGTGCAGAATAAGTGCTAATGCTGGCTTTGTCCCTCTGGGCGGCAGGTCTCTCACATCTCGCTGATGCACCGCTAGTTCTCTGGGACCGAGTTGCTGCTCCACTGACGTCGGCTCACCTCCCTGTGCCTCTTGGCCCACGATGAAAGAACCAGCGCTCCCATCCATGCAGTCTGACTGGTGTGTGTGTGCATGTGTTTGCGTGTGTGTTCCCCTGGTGACTGAGAAGGCGGCCATAGATGTGTAGTGGGAACGTGTGAGTCGGGACTCGTGGAAACCCGTCTTTCATCCCGAGCCGGTGAGGCTCAGGGCTGATGGGCTGCTACACACTCATGGGCGATTAGAACATCAGAGGTTGTCGGTGGGCTGGGCTGCTAATGAAGAATGACAGGGCCGGCCGGTGTAAACAAACAGCCGCCATTGAAAAGCGCCGCCGCCGCTGCTCTTGCGCATTCACTGACCGGTGCGGCTGCCAGCCCTGAACAAAGGGCCCTCTCATCAGGGTCCCCACAGAGGCACATGGGACGAAGGCGGAGGGGACGGCACTCGCCAGGCCCTTCTACCAACCAGCGGCCATGCCACACCATACCGTGCCATGCCAGGCCAGGCGGTAGCTGGTCTGCAGTTCAGTGCTACTTGCGTTTCAGTAATAAGTAAAAAGGCATTCTTTCTATGTACAATACAAACAAGCTCAAAGGGCGTCATGGTTCCAACCTTTATAACCAAACCTGCTGGTTTGGAGACCAACATCTCAGAAGCCTTGACCCCAATCTAAAGCTGTGACCCTGTTATGTGGTGCCAGAGGAAGACGTCTGGTGCCGTCCTATCAAAAGAAGCCAAATTCAGATTGTAGGAGCTTCTCTCATCCTTACTCATCTAGTGATTTATTCATTCATTCATTCATTCATTCATTCATTCATTCATTCATTTATTTATTTATTTATTTTCCCATGTGTAAACTTGCAAGAGGCGATGATCTAAATTGTGAGACTCTGTCATTGCGTCACTGACGTCCTATTAAAGGGACTGTAAGGCAAAGATGCGCTGATTTCAACAGCTCCCCTTGTGTGTGTGTGTGTATTTTTTTTGCTGTAGTGTCTATTACACTATTATACAGGCGATGGCGGGCCGACATAGACGTGTTTGAGTGGGTCTCTGTCCTGGTGTCTCCTAACTTTTTCTCCATGGGGGGACGAGTGAAGTCGCATCAGCATACCGGTACTTGCCGATGTGAACGATACACCGTGTGCGCGTACACGTGGTTCCAGTGTGCGCGTCGCCGTTCCTGCGGTATTCGGGAGGCTGCGATCGGACTCCGAGAGACTCCAACCAAGAAAATAATGAACAACAAATTTGACGCGTGAGTAATTTTTTATAAAGTTAAGTTGTGCGGGCCATTGAGGCTCGGCAGCCGAGGCGTCCTGTCGCCGGTACTAAAGGCAGCCACATACGCCCGACCTAGTGTGCGTGTCCGGGAGAGGTGTGTCAGCTTTGCATGCTCTCCATACCGAAACGTGTACATGGGAGCGTACCCATAAACGCACATCTGTCCAAAGTCACGAAAATCAACAAATTATGGAGAGTAAACAGTTTAATGCTGAGGAGTGTGCAGTGTTGTTAGCTTTAGCCTAGGCTGCCGGAAGCCGCTCCGGCCCGCAGGCCTCTTTCATATCCTCGGTGTCTTAGTGAGAAGGTGGCCGAGGAAGGTGCGCCCTGGTCCGGCGAAAACTACACTCCCACCGGCCCAAGTTTTAGGGTAGCTACGTTACGCTAGGAGTTAGCTTGGCTGCACGTTTGTAAGAGACTGCAGAATTGTTCATCATATCGTTAATCATGCATTTTAATTTCCCGAGTGAGGTGTGAGCGCTCTATTGCAGATATGTCATCATAAATTTTCCCTGTGGGGGTTCATGTAGGTTAATGGAGAATAGTGGTTTGAAACTGCAACAAGAAGCAGCATTTCCACTAAATCCTCCGCAATGGTCCAAAACCTCAATCGGGTGTCTAGTTTTGAAAATGTGGCTGAATCCAGCCTCTAACAACGCGTCTTCATGTATTTGTATGTTGTAGTACTGTTGTAGAGCAATGGAATGAATGACCCAGTTTGTGACATCATCAATGAAACCATGTTAGATAAGTGACAGCTGGACTAACATCACTTCTGCGTAATGGCATCATGACACGTGTATGATTATCAAATCGAGGATCAAGTTGGGGCAACATTTGAAATTCAACAGTTGTTTTCTAAATGGAAAAGCTTGCAGGTTGAAATCCAAATGAAGCAAAGGTAGTAATAGTGAAAGATGAGTGAAAGAATAAAAACAAAGTGTTTTATGATTGTGTGAGTGATGAATGGCGCTATACAAACAAAATTGAATTGAATTGAAATGAATGAAGGAACAACACCATGACAGACAACCAAGTTAACCCCCACTTCCCACAGTCACAGATTCCTGTCAAGCCGGCTCTCCCAGAAGCCATTAGCATAGGTCAGGGTTCAACAGAGTGAACGAGTCGGCATCTACCCTCCACAGAGTGTCCTCACGGCTGTCTGTTCGCAGGGGAAAGTCAGGCAGCAACAGCTGTTGTCCAAGAGCTGGAAATGAAACATGAAGGGTGCTGTATTTCCTCTTTGCAGGCTTAAAGATGACGATAGTGGAGACCACGACCAGGACCAAGGTTCACCGAAAGACGGTGAGAAGGAAAAGACCGACGACGACGAGAAGGAGCAGAACTCCTCCAAGAAAAGGGTAAGGCTGAAGACGAGGTGATCCATGGCTGCTTCAGTCCTTTACGACACTTTGCAGAGCTAATGTGGTCTCTCCTCTTTCTCTGCAGATGGTGGTGCCAGGGGCAGGAGAACATCCGCTTCAGTACAACTACACCTTCTGGTACTCTCGCCGCACCCCGGGGAGGCCGGCCAGCACCCAGAGCTACGAGCAGAACATCAAGCAGATTGGTAGTTTCGCCTCGGTACGACTCTCCTTCGCCCTCCGGCGTAAATGGCTCTGCAAGGGCAAAGGGCTGCCGACATGAGGCCTTGGGTTGCTTCTGCTTGCTTTGTGGCGGGTGGTGGAGGCCAATTCTGTTCTTCCCTGCCTCCATTCACGCCCCCTGGTGGCAAAGTGCTAGGTGGCTTAGTGAACTTTTTTTGCTGAAACAGTCCCATGTGCCACCCTCCCCCAGGTGGAGCAGTTTTGGCGCTTCTATAGTCACATGATCCGCCCAGGTGACCTGACCGGCCACAGTGATTTCCACCTTTTCAAGGAGGGCATCAAGCCCATGTGGGAGGTGGGTGCGATGTTCTTGATCGGGCTCTGCATCACATTGGAGCCCAGTCTCAGTGGATCTGTATGTGTGTTTGCCATGATCAGGATGATGCCAATAAAATGGGTGGGAAGTGGATCATCCGGCTCAGGAAAGGCCTGGCGTCGCGCTGCTGGGAGAACCTGATCCTGGCAATGCTGGGGGAGCAGTTCATGGTGGGCGAGGAGATCTGTGGTGCCGTGGTGTCGGTCCGCTTCCAGGTACGGACGCGCATTCCTGCACGTGGTCTTCCCAGCAAGGCATGTCAGTGTGAGAGAGTGTGATGTCTGGTCCGACCCCCACAGGAGGACATCATCTCCATCTGGAACAAAACAGCCAGTGATCAGGCAACCACCGCCCGCATCAGGGACACACTGCGACGAGTGCTCAACCTGCCTCCCAACACCATCATGGAGTACAAGACACACACAGACAGCATTAAGTATGTATGTCTCTGTCTTTTATTTTTCTATCTCGCTCTCCCTCTTTCCCTGTCCCACACACATAGGCTGGATATCTCTGCATGCTCACACACCTTAATCATATGGAAAGCATCAGAAATAATGTAAATTATCTTGAAACCAAAAATAATATTCATCCCCCTAAGATACAAATGCAATTGATTGATATTTTGTATTAATTCCAGGTCCTGCTTTACATTTTTCACACACAAAAAAAGTCTCAATATGGTTTGTCAGCAGCTGCTTCAGTGTCATGGCAGATTTTTGATTTTCTGCCTTGTTTAAATTGAACTCTGAGCTCTAAATGTGCATATTTAGAATGTGATATGGACTTGGGTTTGTGTGTTTGCAGAGCCTGGGAAGATTTCCATGGTCTGGTGAATGCTAGCGGCGGCCGCTAAACCCTGACACGGCCTCCACCAAGGTGAGCTCAGCAGGCGGATGGCAGGGGGCGAATTGCATTCACGTTGCTTTGATTCAACTCCACTGCCTGACTGTGTGTGTGCTTGTCTGTGTGTGCACGTTCGTGAAGGTGTGTGTGCAAAGTGTCAGGGATGCAGAGTCCACATGGAGAGGTACCCTCTGCGTGGACTGGCGCTGTATGATTTGAGGACGACGGCGAAAGGCGCTGATGGAGGTGGGAGGAAACTTCTCCTCCATTCTGTCACCATGGAATGGAACAGACACGCCTTTCAACAGAACCTGGAACCAAGCTGCTCGAGAGAAGCCAGCGGAACCCACAGAGGAGCAAAGCCTCCGGCGGAAAAAAAACAAAAACACAAAAACTTCAGGACATGACGTCTCTTTGCCCACTAGGGGGAGGCGACGTGACGGAAGTAGACAAAAGTGTACTTGGCAAAAACAGAACCTTTCTGTATGTCATCTTTAGAACCGATTTAATCGTTTACCTTACTGTTCCACCGCCTCTGTCAAAGTTTTAACTGTTTTATCGCGAATCAGAGAACAGGGTTGCAGGTAGAACATATTTTATTACATTTCTGTATTTTCACTGCAGCTCATCAACTTGTCTCAATTGGAACTGTTGCCACTGTCGCGTACAAATCTTGTTTGTACCGTCGTCTACAAAGATCCTTTCGGCCGAGTGGGCCGTCGACCCTGCGGGTTAGCCTCGACGTCAAATCCCCAAAGGATGCCAACCATCCTGTGGTGGGCAGGCGGGTGTTTCGTCAGCGGACTGCCAAGATGCCTGTATCACTGTGCCTCAGCGTCCTGTCTGTCTGTCTGTCTCGTCTCCACACGGGGCTGCTGGACTCTGCGATAGCATCCACCCCGTCAGGTCGACCACTCAACGCTGACCTGGAGAAGGGGGCTCCGACCCTCTGCTCCACTTTGTCGGAAACAAAAGGGAATCTAGGCCTGAGGTCAGGGGGTCTGAGCTACCCGACCCCATGACAGATTCAAGTCAAAGCCTTGAGAGTCTTTTTGTTCATGTGTTTGCTTGTTCTGAACCTGGCAACAGTTGCAAAGAGGAAAAAAAGGTCTCCACAAGAGACCAAGACATGCTGCCTTGGAGTGTGTATGAGTGAGAGAGTGTGTGCGTGTGTGTGGCGGTGGCAGGTGTGTGTGTCAGGAGGATGAACTGCTGGATGAACACCTGAGGGATTATAGCAATAAATGTTACATATGCATCTGCTGCTAAAGGTGGTACAGTGTCTCTGTGTGGTCTGAAGGAAGTGAGGTCAGCTCAGGCTTTTTCCCAATCAGACATCCTGATCCATTTTGTCTTGTTTTGCGGGGAGACGTGGTAGATAAATATTTTCTCTGTTTCTGGCGCCCATTCTCTTCTTTCTTCCTTTTCACATGTCAACTTTCTTTCTTCCTTTTCACATGTCAACTCATCTCGAAGAACATGTGATTCTGCAGGTAAGAGCAGACATTGTTAATGTCAGAAAATTATTTGTAGCCTTTCAAATGATTGATTTTTATTGCGATACATCAGATTGCTCCATCGTCATTGTGTAGCCACCTGATGGTGCTTTGGGTGTGTGTGTGGTGTCTCACCAGCAGGAAGGTGGCAGCCAACAGCAGTAGTTTGGTGTTGGCGGCCATCGATGGTGGCACTGAAAACAAACACGGGGAAAAGTCCCTCGTGTTAGGTGGAGAGTGGCACCAAACCAAAGCAGGATAAAGCTTCACCTTCACGCTCACCTTCCATTCCAAAATACTCGTGGTCCATATTCTGCTCGTCGTTGAATCCGGGCCACTTCTTCCAGACGGTGCCTATCCTCTCCCCGATGTTTGAGACGATCTACATTAGGAAAATGTCAATGCCATGACCATCTCTCCCACGTTGCTCGTGGCTGGTGTGCGGTCGGTACCTGGAAGTTGTGGTTGGCGAGGCAGCGGCAGGGGCAGCAGGGCCCCTGGATCCTGAGGGCGGCTGCTCCTTCAGTGTCACACACCTCCAGCAGAGGAGTGAACATGCTCCACCTGCCGCCAAACACAATGAAAACCTCTTAGCCTGCAAACATGCCTTAGCTGGATGTTCCCTATACTAAAAAAAGACACATACACCCACACACACACACAGTCCGACAGCGCGAGCCCATGCCTTTTTATTGACAGACTACAGGAAGTGGTTGGAGTTAATTGCTGGCATCAAGGAGCCTTCCTGGCTATTAACAAGCTCTCCTGCGAAGAGTGATGCCGATAGTGTGTGCGTGTGTGTGTCCTTCAGACGGGCTGCGTTTTGAGCTGCAGCTGTTTGGCTCTGTGGAGCAGGAATGGAGCTGCAGTCATTTACAGGCCTGACCATCTATTTTGAAGAGTGACTGAGGACCTTGCATGGAAAAAGGCTAACGGGATAATTTGTCCTGTATGGCATGGAAAAATTCCACAAATTGCCACCAGAGAACTCGGGATTAGAAAACACAGTTCAAAGAGGCAAAAATACATAAAAGACGTTACGATGACCACATCATGCAGGAGGAAGGAGGTGAAGGGCCTAACCTCTGCCGCACGGAGCCCACTAGGTGTTTTTGGGGTGTGTACGCCCTCATTTCCATGAGGCAGCAGCCCAGGCAGCATGCATCCACCCTCAGGGGCCTTTCAAAATAAAAGACTTGCTGGCCCTGGGAGTTGAAGCCCTGCAGGGAGCAGGCCCGCGCCGGACCACAGCACTGCAGGCACAGACAGGAACTCTCTGACAGGAAGGGCAGGGTCAAAGGTCAAACACAGTCAGCGGCCTCAGAGGACAGCGTGGGAGCCGTGGGGTCCAAGACGCTTACCTTCCACGGCCACAAACAGCTGCTCTCTGCTGCCCCCGCTGGTGATGCTGTAGATCCTCCTGGGGACACACTGAGGACCTGCAGAGAAGACACCAAGCTGCACAAACTGTCTGAGGAAAGAGCTGTTCGGAACGCTCTCTTTCATTCTTTCTTTCTGTCTTTCTTTCTCTCGTTCTTTCTCTCTTTCTTTCTTTCTTTCTTTCTTTCTTTCTTTCTCTTCCTGTCTTTCTTTCTTTCTTTCTTTCTTTCTTTCTATCTTGCTTTCTTTCTTTGTCTTCCTCTCTCCCTCTCTTTCTCCCTGCAGCTGTATTTCTGAAAACTGATTGATGCTACAGAGCTTAAACCTCTGCAGGAATCTGTGGACAGGTCCAGAAACTCTCCCTCTTCCTGCCTACCTTGCAGCTGTGGTCTTGCAATGATTTGGATCTGACCGACGTCCTCCAGCAGCGACAAACACTGTGGACCTGTCCTGTCTCCAGCCCAGATGGCTTTCCCGAGTGACGAGGCCTGGCTGTTGTCCACCCGTAGACCTGGACACGATTCCCGTGCCTCCCACTCGGGAGATTTGAGTCCGGCAGCGTCGTGGGACTCATGGGGGTGTCCACGCCGGCTCTGGAACGCCCGGAAGATCATCTGGATGTGCTTCTCTCGCTCCAACTGGCCAAACGGTAGCGGCTGGCTGGTCACAGCCGACATGGGGCAAAACTGCCCGTAAATATGGAGAATTGGAGTCACAACTCAGTACATTGGTACATTGAAGACGTGTCAAAGAGCAGCAAATCTGTTTTCATGCACAGTAATTTACTCTTTTCCAGGCTGTAGCCCCAGGTTGTACAAAGTACACACCAATGCATTTGAAAATTCACGGCCAAGCTTTTACATCGGCCAGTTAAAATGTTGAATATTTACACTGAACCTCAATTTCTAGATCTCATTTTTCCACCAGAAGGTAACCTCAGTTACCTCCAGATCAACTGCAGAAAGTACGTAAGAAGCTGCTGCTGCTCCTCTGGATCAGGATCACAGGAGCTGTGATGTTTCCCCAGCACCACTTAGCATCCAGACAGATACTCATTTCTATTCCTCTCACAGCCTAGCCTCATGCGGCGGTCCGATCACAACTCGCCACTTCAGAAGGTGTTCAGAGTTCCCAGATCATCACCGTGCCAAGATCAAGACCAGCTGCCTCGATAAATATACAACACCAGCGAAGAAGCAAACATCCAAAAAAACAAAGGGAAAAATAGTGTGAATGCCCTTTTCTTACCATCTGGAGCTGCTGGTTGATGCCTATTGGAGTGGATACAGGTACAAGTAGAGGGAAAGAAATATATAGAGAAAGGAAGAGGGAGGGAGAGAGTGAGGAGAGTAGACTGGGAATGTTGGTTTGGTAAGTTTGTGGTTGTCCTCTCCTGTCCCTGCCTCCGTCTCCGTCCCTCCGCCTGACTCCGTTTCCATCCCAACCGGCCGGATCTGCCTTTTGTTTGGGGGCAGAAAGGCAGCACTCAGCCATGTAATTGAAATCCTGCTTTCCAGGGGCGCGTGTGTTAGTGTGTGCAGGGTGGTATGAGAGACTTAATCCAGTCCTGGTGTGGAAAAACAGCAGGTTTATTGAAAAAGCTCGTAACATGAATGATCAACACCATGTTTTTATGTCGTAGCGCCGTAATGTACGAAAGCCCCATGAAAAACACACGCATACACGCACACGGCCACTGTATCCAGATTATGTCCTCCATCCTACTCATCTGAGAAATTTAGGGACAAAAGGAATGGGCATGTTTCACACCAGCAAGCCTCCTGTGGTGGGGTCGGTAAGGTTGTCGAACAGAGGCAGGTACTTCTTCGGGTCGCCGAGGAAGGGCGTGGCCGGGGGGCGGTTGAAGTGACCCATCAAAAAGATCCCGATGGTTCCGACGAAAAACACAGACGCCATGATGATAAAGCAAACCCTGTCGATCACACGGGCGACCAGGAACCACTCCTCGTTCTCCTAAGGTTCAGAAGAGGACAAGTGGTTGTAGGGTAACTCATTCATGCTTTGGTGAGGTGTGTGTGTGTATGTCTGTCTGTCTGCAACCGACATTCTGGAAGTCGCTCTGCTGTCTGGCTGCCTCAGCGATGTGCCTACATGAGGCCACACACTGCCTCAGCTGTGGGGAGGCCTTCGCAAGGGTAAAGGCAAACTGCTCGGCCGAACCTGCATCCAGGCCTTCATCTGAGGAGGAGAGGGGCAGCCCAGCGGTAAGTTAAGGTAAGTTGAGGTTGAGGTGAGGTATGGTAAGGTTGGGTGGGGTATGGTGAGATAAGGTATGGTCCTGTAATGCAAGATATGGTGAGGTAAGGTAAGGTATGGTGAGGTAAGATGAGGCTGATGTGAGGTAAGGCAAGGGGAGGTAAGATGTTGCTTAAGGTTCCATCTCAGTGCGCTCACTGAAACTACTCACGTAGTTTGTTCAGAACACTTTTAATCAGGCCGTTTCTCTCCCTCAGTCTGGTGAACATGAGTTCACTTCGCGCCGTCTTCATGTCGTATTCTTCTGCCGTGGTGATGAGTGACATGGAGCTGCGGCGTCTCCGTAGATGCGGGACACCTCCGTTTGTTTCGCACACTCGCACCTCTGCGTTCGCACCGCGGGAGGCAGAGCCGCTGTTCGGCATCCAAGGTCGCATCTGCATCCTCAGCATCCGAGGGAGGATGTTCAGCAGGACCTGAGGGAGGCAGAGAGGAGAGGTCAAAGGATAAATTCTGAGCTAATTGGTCGGGCTGCTTCCACAGCCCACGGCCTCACCTTGCGAACCGTGTCGGTCATGATGTGCGTGTTTGGAGTTCTGAGGGACACGTTGAGAACAATGACGCAGTTCATCACCACTGTGGTGGTCACCGACATGGCAAACATCAGGTACCTGCAGGGGACACACACGTGTTTTTTTCCAGTCAACTCTGGGTGAGGAGCTCCAAGAAGGACATGTACACCATGGATGAATCGTACTTTCCAATGAGCGGCACGGCCTTTGACGTCTCCGGAACCTTCTTGGCTATGAGGAAGAGGAACACAGTCTGGCCTAGCAGAGTGGCGATGGACATGGTGCACTTCTGACCACCAGCTGCAAAAATTTCAGATCGTTCATCGGAAACTGCGTCTGATTGTCTGCCGAGATAGGAAGCGGAGGACGAGGACGACCTTTGGCAGGCAGGAAGTAAACAAGCAGGCCGAGGGAGGAGAAAAGCACGCAGGGGGCAATGATGTTGATGATGTAGAAGAGCGGCTTTCTCTGGATGACGAGGTAGAAGACCACCTCCTGGTAGCCCAGCTCGTCCCTGGTGTACTGATGGTTGATCACCTTCTTAGCTGGCCGGTGTCTGATGACCCACTCTCCGTTCTCTGTCAACATACAAGCCAGAGCTCTTTAGCCAGCCCGGCGACCTTATTTCCTCCGGCTTTGGCTCCACCTGTGAAGGCCTCGGGGTCGATGTCCACCCACTCCAGCGTGTGGTTATCTTCCTCTTTGAGCACCAGTTCAATCTCGTTGGCGCTGTACGTCTGTGAGCTGGTGATAGCGAGAGAGACAACAACAAACTCAGCCATCTATCCTGTCTGAGCGGACAGAGGGGAGGAAACTAGAGGCAGTGTGCGGAGGACAGAGGACAATACAAATATACAGAACAAGTGTTCCCATATCACAAAGGGTCATACTGAATATCTGTTGTGTAGCATCACAAAAATCTTTTTAGAAAACAAATAAATGAAAAGAATGAAAAATGAAAAGAAAAAAAGAAAAATCACCAATGATCCTCTCAGCTAATCTAAAAAAGTATTTTTGATTGGAGAGATACGCCTATATATATACTGTATATGTATTTTTTCGTATTTGTATTTA
>OMPJ01010491.1:3464-29620 GCA_900312935.1 Carapus acus
GCTTCACTCGCCGGATTTATGGCGCGGCGAGCCGTCACTCAGCTAAATAACCCAGGCGTGATCGGTGTAACGAGGCAGAAGCTCCACTCATCTCTGAACGTGAGGCAGCACTTTCAAAGTCCTAGCTGAAGGAGGGAAACCACAGGTCCACGCCCCAGACAGCCCGGCTCCAAAGCGGCTCTGCAGCATGTTCATCCTCGACCTGGCTCGGGGGCTACGACCTCTCTGAGGAGGGGCCACCGTTAGCTGGTCTAAAATTCCGACCCCGCAACCTGCCCACACTCAGAGTAAACGCCTCCACAGCTCTTCATGCCTTCACACTGTGCTGACACTTTGAGTTCTAGTCCTTACCCACGCTGAATGTGCTAAATTTCACCCAGTTTCCAATCAAAAACCATCAAAGTCACAGCTGGCACAGGCAAACAGAGTCTGTTTAACAGACCCACAAACAGCCAGGATATGAGCATAGCCATACTTGGCCATACTTACTCATTACTTACATTGCACAAGAGAAATTAATTCATCATTTTTATCAATTAATACAGCTGGTTCAATTGAACCCACATATAGAATTTCCAATAGTACTGTAATATCCAATTCCAAATCAACTAGGACAAGCCTTGCCTGAATCCAAACACAGACTAGCAGTTGGGCTAATTCTCCCAGCCCTGGCGTGATGTCAGAGCGGCCCCTCCTCCTGGTCAGAACCACCCGGGTCAGATCTCCCAAGATCTGTCTCAGGTCAGATCAACAGGTTGGACATCTGATACCGAGCTCCCTGCCTGAAATAAAACAAAATAACCGCATTACCTGCCCTTTGAAAGTGAGTCACAGCTCTGCAGCATCTCTCCTCCCCTCGCTAAGCATCACTCTCTCACCCTTCCTCGTGCCGTGTCACGGCCAGGGAAAGCCGCAGTTTCACTTGATAGGCTTTGAGGGCTGAGACCATTAAACGCGGCCGCCTGATCAGAGCGGGAGAGATTGTCTTCGACAAAGCAATCGACATTAACAGATGAGCAGGGCGAAAAACTCAGCCAAGGAACTCAAATCATCTCGCTGTACATGTGAATCTACTTTAAAACCTCAATAACTCTGTAATCAAGGCAGTAAATCTACTCGGAAATGCGACGGAAATGGGCACAGATCGAAGTATGCCTGATTATAAAAACAGACCCTGTTAGGTAAAAGCAAATCTATGTATTCTCGCACATGGTGGGAAAGACGTGCGCTCATTACTTGTGTATTCACTCGTAATGCAGCTTCGCAGTGCAATTGTGTGTTCTGACAGCAGCAGAATGTGTTTCAATCTGAAAATGTATGTAGGCCAATCATGTTTGTGCCTGTTTATGAGGACAAAGTCACTGTCAGTCCAAAGAAGACAGGCAGTATTGACTGTGACGCAGACTAAATCAAAACCATAAACTACAAGGCCGCATGATTACAGGCTTTGTTATTGATTTGTTGACCTATTTCCAAGAACTGGACAGAGTTAATCAGCGGCTATTGCTACAACTGAAAACAATTCTCAGTTTGACAAGTTGTGGTCACTGGTTAGCAGGTCATTTCTTCAGCTGCACAGCTCAAACATGGTAGATTATATCATATGAGAGCAAGCGTTTTACGGTATAATGACCACTATTAAAGCTGCTGTACAGGTCCACGCTAATAGACGCTGTAAATAAAAGGCTGAAGTCTTGAAGCAAATAAAACCAAAGCTGACTTAACACAGAAAAATAGTGAGGAGATAAAAGCCAGGTTGTTCTCACTCTGCTCCAACCTCCAAAATATCACTGGCCATTTCGCCTCCTGCCCTCAGCAAATTATTTCGGACCCGTGCTGCCTCTGCTTTCTCTTATTTCTCTGAACCACCTCGTTTGACAAAGGCTTGTACATCCTTGGCCATGAGCTGAGGCTGCTGTGTAATTATCTCCTGTGTGAGAGGCAGGAAAGGGAGGAGGTGAAGTGGTGTGAGAATCTATCAGTGGCTTCTTTCTTGGAAAATCATGTAAAGAGACACTTTAACTGGTTGGCCACATATAAAATAGTTAATGGTCTGGAATAATCTCAATAGAAATATGGAGAGGCTTTCATATGAGAAAGAGTAATTGAGCCATTCAAGTGCAGCAACCATGAAGGAGACCAATCATTTCAAAATGATCCCGTCGTTCCAAGAAACAAACACAGAGACAGTCGGCATCTGAGATGAACAGAATGCACTAAAACATGTCTGAGTGGATGCAAGTTAAAAGCACAATAACACATTAACTGACAGAGGATGCTTCAGGGGGCCTCATTACTGCTTAATTAACTGATGTAAGTGAGGTATTAATCTACCCAATGCAACACACACACAGAGTCAGGATAAATACCAATAACACCCCATAATCTACAAGTTAACAAGGCCGACTGGGCAGCAGAATGGGGAGAATATACCAGAAAGGGTTACATGGCTTTAGCGCACCCACGGGTGTGTTTTGGTGAAGACGGTGTGGCCTGTGATGAAGACAGTTGACATTCAACTCCACCCCTGTTCCATATCATGCACACAAAATGTACAGATGAGGGAGAAGCGTCGGGTATCGCGGTTAACACGGTGGCACACGAGGTTTGTCAACACCGCGGGGTGAGAGCAGCGAGGTCTAAATCAGTTACCGCGGCGACGGTACTACTCCAAGATGCGATAAAATAACGCGCCGTATCAGCCGACGTGCGGCCGCCCTTGGCGGTCACAAAACACCGCAGACGTGGGTTCGGTCCGCGGTTGCCACGCGAACACATGAGACGGTGCCGTGTCCAACCGAGCCGAACCGCCAGCCAGCCAGGCTACGACGATCGGAACCGAGACAGGCCGAGTGGCCGCAGTGAGGCATCGCCCCACGCCCGCGAAGTCGCTAACGCGCCTGTGGCTCTTACTTTTAGTAGCTAGCTAGAAACGTTAGCCACCAGCCAACCGCTAACACACGCGCACGCACACACACACGCACACACACACACACACACACGGCACGTACACACACAGCACGTACAAATACTGTATATATATACACACACGCGTAGACTGTTGAAAGAAACCGTCGCTGTGATGCTGCTGTGTCTGAAATTTCGGAGCTATTAATCGTGGGGCTAAGCGGTGTAAGCTAGCATAGCTGCCCGCTCTCTGAGAGTGAGTTTGTCGACAATGCCCAAGTCCCGCGGACCAACTTAGTCTGTCCTCGCTGGCATGCCGCGGCTAAGATGGGCAGCCAGCGGGGTAACTCACCGTGTCGACCAGCCGAACGCTCCTACGTCTCCGCAGCTGCCCCGCTTCATAGCACGGGCATTGGTGTGTGCTGTATTCCGAGCGTGGACAGCACGGCGTGGGTCGTGGGGGACGGTGTGGCCGGTGAGGAGGAGAAGTTGCCCCGTTTCAACATGGAGAGCGCGGCCAAGTGGAGCGCAGCGTCTTGGTGCTGCTGATTCGCCTCATGATGCCACGACGTTTGGAACTTTGGCGACACTGTGGCCGTGATGGGGAATTGCACCTCGTGTCTGCGCTCCACCCTGTGGCCCTAAATCCTGGATGCGCAGTAAAGGTCTGATTTTATGCGATTTCTGGAGTTAAGATTGTGTTTAAGAGGTCGTGTAAACAGCACAGCAGAATACATTTATCAAAAACAGCAGCCATCTAACGATGAGAAATTATATTGACGCATCATTCTCCCACGCCACTGATGTCTTTGCACGTACAGTATCAGCTGTTTTTAAAAACAGTTTATCACGTTTATTCAGAATTATAAAAGTGCTGCAGATTATGATTCTTATTCAAGTCGTGCACCTAAGTGTGTACATCATGTCAAATTCATGTCAAGTAAAGACTGCATAACTGTGTTACTACGATGGCCAGTCAAATGCGAAACCTTACACTGAAATAAAAAGACAATGGTGATTAGGCCAAGGATTGGTTTAATCTTCTGAAATCATTGTCTTTGGCCCATGGACACAAACAAACAACTCTGGCAATGTTGAAATCCAGGCTGAAAACCATTCTATTTACATTTGAACACAAAAACTGAAAGCACCCCATCAGCACTCTTTGCTTTTTATTGTAATTATCAAATGATCATCTATTCATTTCTGTTTTACTGTGTTTATTTCTGGCTTTTTAAATCTGACTTTTAAATTTGCTTCTCTTCTCACCATTGTAATGCACATTGAGGGGCCTTGTACATGAATTGAGGGAGACTTGTCTTGCCTTGGCTCAGACTCACCAGAAGGTCAAGTTAGGATCCCACATGTCCTAGTAAGAGTGAGGAGCTTAACCCAGTGTTTGTTCTCCTGTGCTTATTAGGGCGTGAAGTAATTGTGCCTGCTTTGTTTTTCCTATTTTCAGCAAGAGCTCCAAAAAGCCCAAGCCCCTCCCCCCCAGTCAGAATACATGACAAACAAAACAATGAAACATAACAATACAATCCATTAAGGTGGATTTACTGGGAGCGAAGCATTTGATCCCAACGTTACATTTTGGGGGGGGTGCCATTTTTAATTTGATATTGTTTGCGAGCTGGTTTGCAAGTACAGAGACTTGAGCTATTTAGTCTCACAGCAGAGGAAAGTACAAAAGCACGTCCAAATGCCAAAGTCTATTTTTGGATCAAACTTGTGGATGTGAGACATGAAACGGGGATAATGAGGAGGGGCAGAGGAATGGAGAAGAGGAGATGAGAGTGGGATGTGCACAAAACCAGAGATGAAACTCACAGGCCCAAGTCTTCCGCCATCATGATGAGTCCACAACAATGGCTGCGGTTAGAAAGATGATAGCAAACAATACAACACTTTCTTGGATCCTTTTAGGGGAAAAAAGTGGCAGGTCATTTACCATTTGATGATTTATTCATTTGACGATATGCACTTGCTTACTTGAAGGCTCAAAGCTGCAGTGAATAATGCATCGGTGTCTCTGCTCAAGACTCCCCTGCTGGGATCCGCACGCTTCTCCCCTCTATATGAGATGCTGCATAGCTTCCATGGGTATTGAGGAATGGAGAAGTTGGACTTGTTCCCCATGATGAGTCAAAGGAAACGGACAAATGTGTTAAACCGAGGTGAATACGTGAATAATACAGGTGGAAGAGGATTCTACACTGTTCGCTGGGACTGAGCCAGCTGTTTGGCACCCAGGACGCTGACGTCTGACACCATGACATTGCTTCTCGCTCTCCATTCCTTGGCTCCTCCTTACCTTCTCACCTTCAAAAAAGTGTGTGCACGCACGTTAATGGCAATTCTCGTTTGTCACTTTGGAAAGGTGTTCAACTCCATCAGAATCTGCATCTGGTCCCCCTGAAGATCCTGCTGACAATAAGGGGATTATGATGTGTACGACACACACTTACACACTCTCTAATTACACATGAACAAATTGTCATAGACCCTTGTTTTTCACATTTATTTATTCATTTATTGCATTGTACCAGCAAGCATCTTATAAATTGCACTTGAAAACATATACCAACGTTGCAATATGCCAGCATGTCCTTCTTAACACAGCAGGAGAGCTTTCACACTGACATACACTGAACTAATTGCATCACTGTACAAAATAAAATAAACCATTGCAACAAACATTTGAAACTGCGCACATGTCTCTTTAAAAAGTACCCGCCTGCTGGAAAGTCCTGGCCTTTAGGAGGACGAAATAAACTGCGTGCTCTCTCAGTGACTTGACACCACAGACACAGTAGGTCGGATGTGCAGCAGGAAACTAAATGACAATGTTGTGTATCCAGGAATGCAGAGCGTCAAAAGAAAACATTTGGATGAGTTCCAGAGGCAGGAAGGCTGCTCTAGTTTCACTTCTATTCTGAGGCATAAAGGAGGTATTCCTGAGTTCTTATTTGAAATGTGTGGTTAGTGTGTCCAGTATTACAAAGTGAACAGTGGGAAAAGAAACGCGGATCCAGTGTATCGCTCACAGCAGTGCGGTCAAATACAAAAACACGACAACCAAAGAGAAAACACAAGCCCTCACAGAATCAGTGCCCAAAATTCCCGATAAACTCGTCGTGCTACATCTCGTACACCTCATGTTACAGCGGATGGTGAGGGTTGGTGATTGTTTTGAAACAGTGTCATCTAGTGGTTGTGTTTTGAACAGGCGGCCACATTTTTGGAGGAGGAAAATCCTTGTGTACAAACTTGACTTGTGATATCCTCACAGCCTCAATCGAATTATGAAAGCACGTGAGAAAATATGAAGTATGCTTTCTATTTCACCGCTGATAGTATTTGGAAAATCCTTACATTTGATCCAAATGTTTGTCCATCATTCCGCTGCCATGTGCAGTGAGGTCATCTAATAACGCAACATTGTAAACAAATAAATTATTTTTTTCCTATTAAGATTTAATCCCTACACAAAACAGAAGGGCCTGTGGAGGAAGGGGTTGGGTGAGGAGAGTAGAAAAATAAATACAATCTGATAAAGTGGCTCCCTTTGCTTAGACACAGCATTATGGACAGCAGAGGAGGACCTCAGGTACGTCCAGGTCCAGCGGCTCCTTTTCTTTAAGACTTCAGGGGAAACCTGTCTTCAGCTCCACATTCTCGTAAATAGACTCTGCAGCGATGTTTTGGTAGATCAAGTCCACGTTCTTTCCAGTTCTGGATCTGATGATGTCCATCACACACTGGTTTAAGAACACGTACTGGTCCTGGGGCAAAATGAACACAGTTACCTACTAGGCACCGCATGGGCATGGTGGGAATTACACAGTTTACAGATAGAATGAGTGACAAAGCAGCTGAATGTGGCGGCATCTCACCTCCGTCTGCACCATGAGGTTCCTGTGCATGCGAAGGTCGTGGACGACGCCATAAACATCCACGAGATTTTCCCTTTCGATCTGGAAGATCAGGCGATCTATAGCGATGAAGGTGCCAGTGCGCCCGACACCGGCACTGCGCACACAGAGCGTTAGATCAACACGTGAACGAATTAGTACGTATTTAGAACGTAATTACAACGTGTTAGTATGGACAGAATCATTTGGTGTGCAAGGTGAAGGATTTTAGCAGACCTGCAGTGGACCACGGTGGGAGAGTGTGGGGAGTATTGATCCATGTGTTCCCGCACCAGATGCCTGAAGTTAATGAGGACCTCCGTGGTGTGTGGCACGCCGTGGTCCGGCCAGGCCGTGAAGTGGAAGTGGCAAACCGAGCGAGTCTCGGCAGTTTTCACCTGGAGGTCACACATACATAACTTCAAAATGAACATGGGAGGTCAATATGTGGCCATTTTTGCACAGCGGCGTTGCTGAAGCGCAATGGAGGGCTGCATTGATGATATCATCAAGTCAATCAGTGAGAATTCACGAGAAAGAAAAGCTCTTTCAGTTTGCAAGACAAACACCTGAAAAAGTCATTTACATTTTTGATGACAAAGTCCCTAATGGTCCAGTCTTCAAGTGGTACTTCAGAGGTTGTTGTCACAGTGATATTCCCAAAGTGCTTTGTGCCAGGAGGCCAGTACTGCTCACACTTGACCTGCAGAGGCGGGACATAGAGAATATGTGTGTGTGGTGAGCGTTAGCGCGCACGTGTGGTGCTCCGTGTGGGTTCAGAGAGCGCCACAGCTTGTCCGCACTCACCCTTCCGTTTTCATTGCAGCCGGTCAGCATGACTAAAGTCTGTACGTTCTTTTCCCAGATCATCCTCCAAAACTCGTTGACCGTAGCTGGCAAAGGGCCCTGAGCCGCGATATACTCCTTCGCTGAGTTGTATCCCTGCACGGCAAAGTCAATCGCACCAAAGCCCAAGAAAACAAAACCGACACTCAGGTCAGTTTGGAGTATACAACACACAAATAAGTGTGGAAGAGTCAAAATGGCATCAAGGCTGATTCCGGCAAAGCAACAGAAGATGAGTGCGATGATGAAAGGCAATGTAGCGGTGATGGATGTGGCGGAGCGCTTGCTTAGTGTCAGTACAAAGTGTCAGTACGCACCGGCATGTAGTTAGCATTGATGTAGTCATCAAAATGACTCCCCTGGATAGAGAGTTTCACCCTAGAGGACTCGTCTGGGAGGTGAGAATAGAGAGCGATTACATAAAAAGGGAGGCGCATCCTCGGCAACAAAGGCAGGAGGAATGAACTGATGCTGATGAGTAGCTGATGACGTGTGAGATGAGAAACGACACGGTGAAAACTGTCGTGGCAGCGGAACTCACAGGGAAGCACGTTGTTGTAGCGATTCTTTGGCTTGTTCTCCGGAGCCTCGGCGCTGGTTCTGGGCTGGCCTGTACCGACAGGCTTCAGCTCCTTCAACCGGCAGAGAGAGCATCGTGAGGAAGTTGTGCTTACTTTATGCCAGAATGCGGCACGTTGACCAAAGCTGCTAAGCTACAAGCACTAATGGTGAATACGGCAACATGGTTTCTTCCATTTGCCAACACGCAAATACATCCAAGCCACTCTTATTTCACCTCAAACTCCTCAGAGAAGCCACAGTTGGAGTCGGCCTTCTGCTTCTTGAAGTAAACTTCATAGTCCTCCACCCTCACCGCGGCATTCCTGCTTGAGAGAACAGCGATTGTAAGACGGGACACACTTATTACACCTGATTTGTCCTGTCAAAATAAGGGTGGCAAATACTCACACTTTTGCTCTTGAAAAGGAGTAAAGAGGGAAATAAAGCCAAGTTGACTGACATGATTTCTGACATAATTTGCCTTGTGTTTGTTTTACTTTTCTGGGGCGGTAAAGATAGAAGCCTCACCTCATGGAGTGAATGTGTATGTCTGACGTCTCTTTGACGGAAACCCTGTGCAAGAACAATAATTTAAGTTATCATGACACCGACGACACAGACGCTTCACAGCTGTTAAATGTCGGCAGTACCATCATGACTCACCTCCTCAAATAGATGATGAAGCCAATGAGGATGATGATGAGAACAAAGAAAATTCCCAGTGTGGCTCCGATGGCAATTAGAATGTTAACTAAAATTAAAAAAATCTTAAAAATCATTTGCGACAGAGCTGGGACTTGACAAACAATAAACACTCAATAAGAAAAATATTAAAAAAGAATTTGCTGCTCACCTTGGTCCTTTGGGAGGTGTATAGGAGGATAGAAATTTGTTATTGAAACCAGTGATTTTGTAATATCCACAAGGCCACTAGGCAGTGTTTCCAGTTGAGAGAACAACACGATGGCATATCTGAAAAAAATAAGAATAAAAAAATACAGCGAAGATACGTCATAAAGGTTTATCAAATATAATCCTTATTCTTACACTGAACAAAATGATAATGAGAAATCCCCAGCCAGTATCTGAGGCAACAGTTGGGATACGCACTGGTACTGCTCGTTTTCTCTCAGGGGACCGTTGGTGTATCCCTGCCACCGGGTGGCGTCGCCGATCTCAAAGCTCAGACTGTTGCCACTGCTCCTCCTGGCTTGGAGGTCATTGCGTCTGACTGTTGCCAGGTACGCCAGGCTGGACCCCCCAGTCCAGTCGGAGTACGTTTTCTCCAAGTAGCGCTTCAGGTCAGTGCTGTCCAGTCCTGCAAGGATCACAGCCCCAGAGACAAAGGTCCAACTTAAACTCTTGTCACCGCTGTCTCGGAGTGCGAAGGGACAAGAATCCCACCTTCGATGTTGTCGGTCAGCAGCACCCCAACATGACGGATTGGTCCGTTTTTGGCGTCCAGCAGGCCCGGCTGGGTCGTGATGGAGAACCTGTCGTGTCTGATGTTAGTCGCAGTCACCAGGAGTTGGTGGTCGTCTGGAATCACCGGGTCTTTGCGCACACACACACACACATACACACACACAATTTAAATTTCATCACCTATTTCCTATCATCATAGACTCCCCTGATGACATTAAAGAGATACAAAGTGTGTTGTCCTACTTGTGATGCCCGTCTGGCAGTCAATGCGTACGGGACTGCTGGACATCCCACAGCTCAGCGTCTTCAAAGTAAGCGAGTAATTTGTGTAGTACTCCAGGTTGCTGATGTTGTGGTGACAGGAGGAGCTGCAGGGGCCGATCTCGGTGGTGGGTTTCTTGGTGCCCGGCCTCATTACTTCGATACGGAAGCCGATGTTGAGTCCTTCAGGTTTGTTCCAGGACAGGTCGAGCTGTGCCTTCCCTCCGCTCGGACCATTACACACTAGGTTTGTCACGGGGCTAGCATCTAGCATCAGACAAAGATCAACGTCAGCAAGGCCAAAAGCTGTGTAATGTGATCAAATTACTTCAAAAGGTGGAAATAATGCACAGGAGAACCATCTTTCAGTATCTATGTAGCTCTGGCTATGGCTTTCAAAGCCTGAGCTCAGTTCCCAATTCTTAGCATCCACTAAATTGCCAGTTCTTGAAAATGTTTAGATGCTGAGAACATCAGTGATAGAGCAAAATGACATAATGAAATATCAATGTATAGTTAAAGCATGGAATAAAATAAGAATACTCAGAAAAAGAATTAGACGAGGCATAAGATGAAGAGGATTGAGGAGGAGGAGGAGGAGGAGAACACACTTGTGCAGCTGGAGATCATTTCTGGAGTGCTGCGTGTTCCGTCTGCAGTTTCTGTTGTCACATTGAAGTTATACCGGCTTCCAGGGGTTAGGTCTTCAATCTGAAGCCAGAGGTCCCTGGTCTCATTTGTGCCAGTGCTGCCAGCCCCCTGCGAGCTAACCCAGGAGACACTGTAAACATAGCTTTCCTTGTGTTCCTCAGGTCTCTGCCAGAACAGCTTGATTTTGTCCTTGTCTGTCTCAGCCTTCAGATCCTTCACACTGTTTGGCCCTGGTTGTTGGAGAGAGAATAAAGTAGAATCAACAAGGGTTGAAGCAGAGATAAATGTCTTCAGGGCAGTCACTTAGATGCCAATGCAAATGTCTTACTTGTTGTGATCAAGTGGGCATAAACCTCTTCGCTCAAAAAGCCCAACGGCCCCTCTGACGCCACAGAAATGTTATAGGAAGTTCCGGAGAGCAGAGCGGTCAAAGTGTATTTGGTCTGGGTGGTTCTGATTTTAGGTCCATAGTTTGGAGCGTACGTAACCAGGTACTGGAAGGATCTTTGCTCCATCAGTGGGGCTTCTCCCCACTGTATTTGAATTGATTGGGTTCTCCTCCACAGAACCTCAATAGAGCCGGGAGGGTTTGGGACTGACGGGGAGGAGGAAGAAGACCATGATGACAAGATGGCAAAATGTCCTCGAAAGTATCAATGCCAAATGGTGCAACATAAAAAGGGAAACTGTGGGTATCCAAACACTGCATGCACAGCGAGCAGACAGAGAAGACAACCCAACACAACACATGCCAACCTCTAAAAATCTATAAATCTTACAGGTTGCATTAGTGATGAAACCAGACGAGGCGTTTAGAGGTCCGCTCTTTGTGTAGACAATGACGGTGTACAACCTTCCCGCTGAGAGCCTATCAAACAGGACGGAGGTCGCAGAGGGAACCAGTGACTTGTTCTGTGAGAGGTTGTTGGTGCTGTTTAGTTTGATCAAATACTCCTCCACATTCCCACGGGGAGCCGCCCAGGACACCAGGATGGAGCTGTTGGAGCCCTCACTGGAGACGCTGGGCCAAACAGGCTCGGGCTCTGAGATCGGTGAGGAAAACAAGCAGTCACACAAGCGGTCCAACTTTGAGTGGAAAGATACATGAAAATGAAGAAGCTGCTACCTGTGTACTGAGAGACGCAGGAGGAGACACTCTCTGTGCCGTCCTCAGCCCTCACAAAACAACAGAAGCTGCAGTTGGTCCCGGGTGACAGGCCGGAGATGACCGCCGTTTCCTGGGTGAAGGTTTCGTTTTGGGAGCCACACCCACTCGTTTCCACGTGGTAAGTATAGGCCTCTTTGTATTCCTTTGGTTCCAACCACTTCAAACGTACAGCTGTGGTGTTCAGGGTGATGGCTCTCAACAACCTCACGCCAAAGGGCTCTAAGATCCAGGAGAACGAGAGAAAATGAATCTGGACCTCAAAGTCTCGTATTTCCAGTGGATCCATACTTGATGGGACGGATGCGTACTTGTAAAATAGTTGCTGGTCGCGGGTGACGGTGCCTCGGTACCATCTGCCGTTTGCGTGGTGACTCTGAAGGTGTGATTGCTGCCAGATTTGAGTTCCCGGATTGTGATCGAGGTGGCGTTGCTGGTCTGAACCCACTCTACACCACTGGAGCTATTTGTGACTTGCACCCTGTACGAGTAGTCAGCTTTGCTTTCTGGTTGCGTCCACGTCAGAGTCACTGCATTTGTGGAGATGTTTGTTGACCTCAGGTGGGTCACAGGGTGTGGTCCTGGGAGAAGACACGAAAAACACAATAAATACAAATTATTTGGTATTTCAAATATCATACCAAAATAACAAGTACATAAAGCAATACAATTGTAATGGCAGTGATCGAACTTACTGGTGTAGTTCTGTGTTGTCATGGCTGTGCTCTGATAGCCTAGTGCGCCCACAGTGGCAACCCGGATGAAGTAGGCAGTTCCCGAACGGAGGTTCGACAGCGTGATGGAGTTGTTTTGGGTCAGAGTTGTGTTGTGGTCGCTGGTGATGCTGAAGTTGTACTGAGCGGGCTGCATGTCCACTGGTGGGGTCCAGCTGAAGGTGATGGACTGGGTGGTTTGGGAGTCAACCATGATAGGCCCAGGAGGGGTGGGAACTACAGAGGGAACAGTGTGAGGAACCGCTTTCTTTGTTCTCAACATAACCCGAGGTATGATGAAACCACTTACTTGTTGCGTTGCAGACGGTATCGTTGTTTGTCAGCCGGCCACTGTTGCTGCTGCTGATGACCGTGACACAGTAGAGCATTCCAGGATTCAGGTTCTCAAATACCGTACTGAGGGTTGCGGCATCCAGATTTGAGTGGTTTCTCTGCAGCTGCCCGTCCTGGAGCAGCAGGACATCGTAGGAGTCCACCTGTCCAGCTGCAGCTCCCCAGCTCACAGACAGACTGGTGGTGGTTCCAATGGCTGATAGGTCAGAAACTGCTGCGGGTGCTGATGGTAAAGATGGAATCATAGCTTCGGCACTGGCAGACATGGGAAGCCGACTCACCATATGCATCGGAGTTGCGTAATTTCAACATACTTGTGTGGCTTGATGTCTGTTTCACAGTGGAGCTGATGTTGCCAACAACTGTGGACACCTTGAAATCGTAGCTCTGCCCCGGGGTCAGACCCACCACGGTGTATGTCTCCTCTGCCGTTGAATCACGATGAACCTCTGCCGTGTCCAACGACGCCACCACCCAGTAGGAGTAGGTTGATTTATGATCACTTTGTCTCGTCCACGTCAGGCGGATGGCGGTGGTGTTCACAGGCACTGCTCTGAGGTCGCTAACAGCTTCGGGCTCTGGTGAAACAGGCCAGAGAGATTTTTCACGTGCATGACCAGGAAAACAGGGTGTGCTAGACGTGAAATCTCACTTGTGTAGCTGGACGCATGCTCCTCAGAGGAAACAACCCCCTCTGCTACCTCGGTAGATATGGAGAAATTGTACAAGGTTCCCGGTTCCAACCCGGTCACCAAATATGTGCGGTTTGTCGTTGTTCTGTTTTGTAAGGGATGAAATCTGATCCGGTACTTGTAATGCTCCTGAACCCCTAGAGGGTCCGACCATTCCACCCTCACAGAGTCTGTGGACAGCGGGCTGGCTCGGACCATCTGCACAGGGTTGGGCACTGGAAAGACGACAAATAAGTGAAATGAGTGAAAGATATTTGGCAATCAAAAAAGCAATGATGAAACAAATTCTGCAATTTGTCAGGATTGTACGCACGTGTGAAGGCAGACAGCTGAACTGCTGCGCTCTTTAGGTCCTGTGGTCCCACAGTTTCCACCGTTACATTGTAGAGCGTTCCAGAAAAGAGCGAGTCTAGCTCGGTGTAATTAACAATGGAGCTTTGGTTTTGTTGTCCACCCGCCTGGTGTTGATACGTTATGAGGTAACTGATGTCTAAGGCACCATCTATCATTGCGGGAGTTGGCCATGACAATTGCAGGGATGAATTTGTCCTCTGATCTGTCTTGATGGGTCCAGGAGGAGTTGGAACTGGAATGCAAGACATAATCTAGTCATTACACTGTATTTTTTCCCCTTGATTTCCTATTTTACTTTACTTTCTGGCGTTCAGTGAGCGAGAAACTATGTAATATGACTCCGCTGTCAAAGATCTAAAAAGATGCAACCGCCTTTGAGTGACCAAAACACTGTGTACGGCATTTTAATGAGTATATCAAAGGGATTGATGGAAAGTTGCATTATTTTCAATTTCCATGTATCATGGCCCCAAACCCTGTGTGTATTTTGTTGGGTAGGCTTATCTAAAAGACATCCATATGAATGTTTTCAGCTCACCAGTGGCTTGGAGTGACGGATTGGAGGTGTTATTGAAGTCCCCGGCCACAGCCGTTACACTGATGTTGTAAATTCTCCCAGGTTTTAATCCTGGGAAGCCGGCCGCTGTGTCCCCTGTCTCAGGACTATCCAGATACCCCGGCTCCACATTTGAGATCATCACCTTGTAGCGGTCAACCCTCCCACCAGGTAAAGTCCAGCTGATGTTTAGGTGCTGGACTCCTCGCGATGTCACTGTGATGTTTCCAGGCTTCTCGGGCTCTGCGATGTAGATGAAAAACCTGTCAAGAACACACGCTGAGCAAAGTTGGACGACGTGCTGTCGGGTGTGAGCGTACGTGTGAAGGTCGAGCGGGACACTCTCTCTCCTGCCACCCCGGTTTCTCCTGGGTTTCCAGCATTGGCAGCCACTGTGATGTTGTACTGGTATCCGGCCATTAAACCATCAATGGTGATGTAAGTTTGACCTGTCGTTGTTTCATTGGCGCCTCCTCCGTCTGACGTCCACCAAATATAGTATGAGGAGGCGTTGCCCTGTGGTGGATGCCAGTCCAGAGAAATGGACGATGTTGTCACAGCAGTGACGGACAAACTTCTCACCAGAGAGGGTTCTGAAAGCAGAAAAACAAATGTGGCGGAACCTTTGTCACGAAAAGGGTACGGTATCACTGTTGCACTTTCCATTCAGTTTCGACCCATTCTACTCTAAATGCAACCACGTGCTAATGTTCGTGTCCTGTCATGAAGATGTTACTCACTGGTGACTGAGTCAAACACGCGAGGAGCTCCTTCTGTTCTGTCATCCAAGGCAATAGCGATGACTGTGATCGTGTAGGTGGTACCAGGTAACAGGTCAGCTAGCACTGCAGCATTACTGTTTGTACTGAGGTTCTTTGCTGCTCCACCATTGTGCCACTCCACCCTGTACCTGGAGACCCCACCAGGAGGTGCGGTCCAGTTCAGGAAGATGGCCGAGGTGTTAGCAGACACAGCTGGCTGCCCGACTATACCTGGTACTGTAACAGAGAGGAGTAAGCAACATTGAATACATCTTGAAGCAACATCTGAATAGTGAGCAAGTCTTATGTAATGTTCAGAATCACAAACAGAATCAAAACCTGGTTTATTGGCATACTGGTTTTACATACAAGACATTTGTGCTGATGAAATGTTCTGCGCTTTGTAACTTCATGTACACTGAGTGCGGCCTAGTGTGCTAGGGCCACTTTGCTCTGACAAAATGGCCACATTTCAACTCAACTTGGCTTTGCAGACAATAAGCTTCCCATGTAAAAGTACTCACTGGTTGTGGCCTCTGTGCAACAGTTGAGACAAGATAAGAAGACCTCATAGACAGTTCCAGCGGTCAAACCATGGATGGACGGTCCAATGTGTGACTGATTCGAGATAGACAAGTTGCATGGTGTGGGATCCTGCAGAGTTATATTTGTTGTTCCGGTGTTTATTGTGACATTCTCACATCGGGAAACTACGAGAGAGGAAAGAGAAGAAGAAGAAAAAGCAACACTTGTGCCACATCAATATTGTCAAGACATAGTGAGAGATGCATTACCAAGGAACTTACCATTGCATTCTGTCTGGGACTCCTGGAGGAGAAAGAGCGAGAAAGAGGGAGAGAAAATATCAAAACCACTGACAATTTCAATTCCGTTCAACTCTATTTGTATTGCGCCAAATCATAACAGAAGTTATCTCAAGGCGTTTTCCAGGATGGAGCAGCTAGAGCTCCGTGACTTTTGACATTCAATTTCTATAATTTTTACATACAGAGACTCAACACATGCCCCATTAGCAAGACCTTGGCAGAGCTTGGGCTAGCTATAACCCTTATCAAAAAGCTAGGTTTTTAGTCTATTGCCTTAAAAGTAACGAGGAAGAGGTGGGCTCTTTGGCGCTACCCTAGTGGCTCCCTGGAGCTTTTTCAAAGTGCAATGAAAATGTAAGTGTAAGTGACAATGGAAAAAGAGGTGCTTGATCATTCAGAGATTTGTGGGTAAGGAGAGGAACCTTAAATTCTATTCTCAATCGTATGGGCAGCCAGTGCAGAGAAGCTAACACAGGAGAAATGTGGTCTCTTTTCTTAACACCTATCAGTAGTCGAGCAGAAGCATTCTGGACTAGCTACAGAGGCCTCATTGTCCTGTTTCTACCACCTGATGACAAAGAATTCAATTGAAATTAACAATTTGACCAGTGGAGGGCAGCAGTGACTTGTGCCGTCCTCGGAGCGGCGAGTATACAAACATGATGTCATGTGATGTGTGTAAATGTGAATTATTTTGGTTCAATACTGAATAAAAGTGAACACCAAACAGTGGCTTTCTCTTCTGTATGAGTCATGTGTCAACAGCAAAATCAAACAGCACTTTGTCTGGCAAAAATATCCGAGCTGTGGTTTGACAAACTGAGCAGTTTATTAACTCTACGGCTAGTGAGCAAACCCCGCAGGCCAACACCCCCATACACACCACAATGGTGGAAACACACACCTTTTCAGCTCTGCACATACACACTCTTACCACACACTACATTAGGCCAGTCCCAAACTGAGCCGAGTCGCACACCAATGTGTCCCCTTCAGTCTATTTACTAGCCAGTTAAACATCAAGCTAATGGCATCACCGCTCAGACCTTCACCACCTCCCCTCACACTCACAGAGGTCACGGCCAAGGTCACTGATTAACTCGGCCTGGCAACAGCAGAGCCAAACACATTTCATGGAGTTATTCAGGTTACGTCCACTCGTTTTGCTACATCTGTATCATACATGATTTACTCAATATGTGCTATACATGCTAAAAATCCAGACAAGATCCTCCCCTCATCTCTCCTCTCGTACTTTTCCCCTCCTCCCTCTCTCTCCTCTCGTCTTCCTCTTCGTCTTTCTTATCTCCTCTTTACCTTCCTCTCTCCTCTCCCTTCCTTAAGTCCTTTCTCCTCTCCTCTCTTTTCCTACCTCTTTCCCCTCTCCTCTCCCCTCATCCCTTAGCTTCTCCTGTCCTCTCATCCCTTCTTCTCTCCTCCCCTCTCCTCTCCTCTCTTGTCCTCTCCTCTCCTCCTCTCCCCTCTCCTGTCGTCCTTTCTCTTCTTCTCTCCTCTCCTCTCCTCTCGCCCTCTGTGCCTCCTTCTCTCATCCTTCCTAGCCCCCAGCGTAATGGGGGGTCACACACTGCTGAGGGGTTCAGTGGAGGTTTTTTATTTTACGTCGGGGTTGGAGCACTACCAAGCACATCGGCACGTCATTGTTCCTGCTGTGTGTGTGTCCATGTCTGTGTGTGTGTGCGTGTGAGTGTCGCAGTTTTTTCTTCCTCTTTTTTTTCCACAGAGACACGTGGGCGTAAACTGTTAATAAATAACACCGGCTTGGAGCTCACGTACATTAAGAGAGGAACAGCAGATATGAGGAAGCACACGGGCATTGTGCGCTCGCACTTCTTCCTCTCTCTCTCTCTCTCTCTCTCTCTCTCTCGCGCTCTCCATCCCGCTCCAAAGTGACAGCGGAACTGCCCTTCACACCAGCGCCCCGCCCGTCAAACTGGACACGGGTGTGAAAAGAATTTCTCGCTCTCGACACATCGGTGTTGCTTTTGTTTGTACTTCCGAGCTGGAAAGCGCCTCTGAGCAGTGACGACTCTCCTCAGTTAGCGTCGGCCTCCAGACAGGAAGTGTCCAAATATGGGCAAAGCCATCGTCAGGATGAGAGCCAGTGTGCTGAATGTGAGCTAGCATGATGCTAATGCTACGTTTCTTTGGATGCGTGTCAGAGGCAGATGCTGAGATGACACGCCTGAGCGCAGCCAGGTAGCGATGCCCTGCTGAAGACGACCTCTGAGCCTTCGTCCTCACAGATTTATCCGCGTCTGAATCCGCCGTCTGACGCTCGCACGTTCTAACTCAGCTTCGTCTGACAGCAAACATCTGGTTCTGCCTGCGGATGTCTCATCCCTGAAAAGAATGGCGAGGAACTCGACCTTCATCTCAAGCAGAACATGGTCGCATTCCAGCATGTGAAAGACGAGTTTTAGCAAAATGAAAACTCCATCTCTCCATCCAAACATGCCTGCCTCGCTGACCTCTGGGGACGTGACTTCACAGGGCCACGACTCCCTAATCTTTTATTTTCCCTGGCCCGCTTCCTAAGTATCACTTATTTGCTCTTGACTAAATAAACAAGACATCTCAAGACGCGGGAGCCATTACGCTCCGGCAGCCTTGCAGGGGAGGGAACAAACCCATTTGAGGATTGCAGTTTTAAAAATAATGAGGAAACACGGCGCTCACATATTGCAGATCCTCCACCGGACACTGCTGGTGGCAGCTGGCGTATTTTTACACACATTCCCTGAAGGTAAAGTAAGATTTTTTTGCAGAGCAAAAGTCTCTGTGAGGGTAATAAAGCACAGTTTTAGAAGGAGGAGGCAAGAAGAATCTTGTTATCTGAATGAAATACACACATAAATATGGTATAAGGACTTGGGGATAGGGACTTACCAGTAAATATGTAAGGACTTTAGGATTTTCAAAGTAAAAGCTTGTTCCAACCACACCCGGCAAAATTGTCGATCCTGGACAAAGGGTGACTTTACCTGTCATCAATCACAACCTTGTTTCTTCCTCCTGCTGAAATTAGGAGTCCATACCTGTGTTTGTAAGATACGCATGCTGATGATATGATATATGATATATGATATGATATGATTTAATTGTGTGGAATAAACCACTTAAGCTAGGTCAGACACAGGTAAGTCAGCCCCGAGACAAAAGAGAAGGAGCCAAACTCTCCTCACAAGGATAGAATTCCTCTTTAATCGTGAAACATACTTGGCTGGGACTGGGAGGCCGCGACCTCTTGGCCTGGGTGGCGTGTTTGCGGCCTTTGGCTGGGCCGTCCTCCGCCAGGGAGAGGAAATAGCAGGACTGACCGCTACGTAAACATTACATCAACCCTGCAGCCGACGGGCCGCGGCCCGATCCCCTCTCATTCCTCACGGTCCTCACGCCTTTTCTGCCAGCCTCCTGATAACGGCCCGTTTCCTTCCTCCGCCATAACAATCGGACCCCAAAACGGAGAAGAATTCACCTTAAGAGCTTGTTTGTTCAGTGGCCCCTTTAGCCTTAGATCCTCATAATCTGAGAACGTGGAACAAAAGGCATAAGTCCGTGAGTCTTTACTCTTTTTTTTCACGCTCCTTATATTACGCAAAGTTGCACGAGGCGTTGGGGGGGGCAGCGGGTGGCGCCCTTGTTGACTTGCTGAGTTGAGAAAGTCGACTCCTCCGTATCTGTAAATTCTGCGGTAAATGTGGCTTTGGTGTCTGTGTGTGTGTGAGTGTGTGTGCGGAGAGTGATAGGAGACGGCTTAGTGATGAACTGGCCCACATGAAATGAGAGAAACTGATGATGAACACACAAGCAGAGACAGTGTGTGTTGGTGTGCGTGTGTGTGTGTCTCTGTTCTTCAGCTGCGTCTGGACTTTTCTACACGCCGGGCCCAAATGTGAAACCATATCCAGGACCATCCAGGGGGCTCTGATTGGCTAGCTGACGCAGCAAGATGGCGTCCGAGCATCCGTGCAGCATATTTGGTCCAAAATTGATGAAATGTGTCACTATTTGTCTCGCTAAAACGCTTTGAGATGCCAGAGAGTCTTCGTTAAATACTCATGTGAAAGTGGCGACTCGGCAGGTTTGCGTGGCACCTCTTAGAGGCAAACGTCCCTGAAGGAGCAGCAAAAGGATTGGCCTTTTGTCTCTCTGTCTCTCTCTCTCTCCGCTATCTGACTCTACCCATCACCTCTCTATAAAGCTCACACACACCCCAGGCCCCCTGCTTTGTTGTGAGTCACCTACTCATTGTTTGGCCGCTAAAACAACATCCTGGCTGCTCTCGGCCCGCCCAGACGCCCCGATTACGCCGCTGAAATGCCGAGTGGGTGCAGGAGAGGAGACGCCACGCGGTGACGGTGACCTGCGGCGGCTGCGGCCGTCCCGGCAGCAGCCCGAGGAGAAGCCCGGGGCAGCGGCTGGAAGCTGGAGGCCCCCCAGGGCTCCTCAGCCGTCCCGCTGAGGACCATCCTCTGCAAAGCTCCCTGCAGACGTGCAGCTAGGAGGAGCCGTCAGAGGAAGACGTGGGTGTGTGTGAGAATGTGTGAGTGGGAGGGTGTGTGTGTGTGTGTGTGTGTGTGTGTGTGTGTGCGTGCACTGTGAAACACAACTTGTGAACTCAAACCACAAGCGTGTACAAGCTGTGAGTGTTGGAGTTTAATTTGACTTCTCTCATGCCGGATTTTCTATCTAATTCATACTATTACAAGCACTACTATGACTACCATTACTACAACTGCTACTACTACTATCGCCACTACTACCACCATTACTACTACTTTCTCTACTACTTCTATCAGCATTACAACTACCATTACAACTACCACCATTACTACTACTATTACATCTACTACTTCTAGCACCATGACTACTACTACAACTTCTACAACTTCTATCACCATAACTACCACAACTACTTCTACTACTAGTAGTTTCACCATAACTGCTACTACTTCTGCCACGACCATTACTGCTACAACTACTATTATTACAACCACCGCTTGTGATACTACCACTAGGACTACCACTACTTCTGTAACCATTACTACTACCACCATTATCATAACTATTACCACCATTACTTCTACCACTGCTACTACTTCTACTTCTTCAATCACCATTACCACTATTACTACTACTATCACGACCATTACTACCGCGACTACTACTTTGACTACAACACTCTTCAGTGCTGCTACTACTACGCAGTACAACAACCACCACTGTAGGAGCAAGTCTATTACTTGGCTCCTGCGATGTGACTCAGAGTCTGGTTGACGCGCTGCGCTTTAGTACCGTGCGTCGATTGCGATGAGTCTGGACACTTCCTCTGATGCGATGAAGAATGGTTCATTATAAACAAGCAAAACTCCAAATAATGAATTGACAATCACAGAGTAAACGCCGGCATCTACCACCACAGCGGTCAAAAACCTATTTGCCCTTGCGGGTCACACCTGTCTGCAATAGTGCAGTGCATACCTTTATACATTATCGCCTAGGACAACCCCACAGCGACACCCATGGACACAACATGAACAGCAACGCACCCCTCTTACATTTCCATAACATATTTGGCTGCTACAACCACTTAACCACTACTGCGCAACGACTACCACCATTACTACTACTTCTACAACTACTCACGTACAGCTACTACTGGCACCACAATTCCTAACGAGGTAAGAAGGAGAAATATGGCGATGCTGATGGTGATGATGAAGATAGATATTTGATTGTGGTGCATTGTAATATTCATCAGGGCACAGTACCCCACGGGGGGAAATACTACAGGGATGTGAGGTGGGTGTGGGCATATGTGCCACCCCCCACCCAACACACAAACACACACACACCTTATCATGGGACCCATCACAATCTATGGAAATGGCGACTTGGCACTGGTGGTCCCGGCCGCTCAGCGCCCAGCTGCTGGCACCAGATACATATCGCAGCACAATGTACCTGCCAGAGCCGCTTCCTCCTCATTCTTCAGACCCAGACGAGGAAGGAACACGGACCCGCACACACCTAAAGGGTGCAGACACGCACACACACACACACACTCGCTCACACACTCTGTGTGACGCCGCTCACAGCAGTGTGATCGGCGTTGTTGGACGCGTTGGTGTGTGAAAGCGAAACAGGCTGTGATGTCTCCTCGTCTGAGCGGAAGAGAAGAGGCGAAGCAGAAGTTGAGGAGGAGCAGATGATGTTTCCATTATCGCTCAGTGCTGCTTTGTGCCACGCAGATGCTCCGTCCTTCCCATTACACAAACTCTCACTCCGGCACGCGCTGCCTGTGCGGGTGTGTGGTGCCGCACTCACTGAGAAAGTGTTATTCGAAGCAATTACACTGATCAACACCAACTTCATTGTTTAAGATTGTTTTAGCGGCTGCGCTGAATCCAAAAATTACTTTTTCTGAACTACGATTCATATTTGTCCTTTGATGTTTTTATTCACATGTATGGGTATTTTCACCTCATATGATGCAAAATTCTTATATATTTCTTACAATAAACAAATAAATAAATTCAAAACGAAATCTTTGAATGAGAAATATTAATAGAAATCAACTGGTATAAAAATGTCATCAGTTTAGTTACACAATTGGATTTTTCCTAATCAAATTAGCATAAAATCGTGACGTGGTTGAATTTTTGGATTCGGTGGTGCAAAATGTTCCGTAGACAATCTACAATTTTTCATCTTTTTTTGTAACCCGGTGTTATTGGTTTGGAAGGATAGAAACAGGAAGCTCAAACAAATTCACACCAGGGGGGAGATGCTCCTTGATCAAATTTGTACTTTGGTTTCATGGTTATGCACAATTGAATAAAGATTGGGCTCTAAGAGTTGTGGCTGGGAAAGAGAAGTACATTATTATAGTGATAATAATGAGCTGATTTGAGGGCAAATGAATACTGTAGATGTCAACAAAGCTGGTGCAACTGTGGCCAGTAGGTGGCAGTACTCCAGGGTGACTGATGATCTCCTCATAAAAACATCACCAACAAGTGACTATGGCTTCATTTGGAATTCAGAATCAATTTGAGATCTAATCTCAAAAGTGCTATCAGCTCTTCTGCGGCCCTCTAACCCTCAACGCTCCTGCCAATATCTCCCTTAATGTCCTCTCTAGCGTTCTGTTTTGCTTCTGCTGTGCAGGAGCTCTGTGGCAGATAGGGCGATGGCGATCTGTGTATGTGTGTGTGTGTGTGTGTGTGTGTGTGTGTGTGTGAGTGTGTGTTGACAATGCTGCCTTTGAGCGCCTCATTTACATGCACTCAGGAACTGTGTGTCTTTGTGACACGTGGTACACACACACGGCGTCCAGTCACACAACTTACATGTTTGGCCATGTAAATTTGGAAGTGGACAGGCCACGCACAGTTTGAGGCGGGCCAAGGGTGGGCGGAGGGCGGGGAGGGCACAAAGGGGGGTTTGATGGGAGACTTTTGTCCTCCAGGCGGCGTACGGGACCGCAGACACTGGGAGGTTTATGATGGCTGGGATGAAATTTGGCATCACATCGTCTGCACTTTGACACAGGCAGCAGGAATTCTCATGGAATTCGCTGGAAAGAACAGACACTGGTGTAAAGAGTGTGTAGACTGTGTTTATGTGTGTGTGTGTGAGGGACGTCACATTTTAAAGGAGCACACGACAGCAGCTGCGTCATTATAATTAATAATAATGATGAAAATAAGGTGAAGAAGAAGAAGGCTTCATTACTATTGCTATTGTTGTTATTGTTACTATTATCAGCATTATTTCATTGTTGGTTTGACTGTTATCTGTAAAAACAAATGTTTTTAGATAGTATTAAATCACTACTTTTAAAAAATCACTCGCAGAAATAAAACAAACTGTTGTTTGGTCACACTTTGTACAGCTGATGTGTGTGTTCTGTTGCTCCCGCTGTGGCTCGTCCTTCGCTATGTCCACGCACAGACGTCTCCTTGTGTAAACTCTCATGGCCATTAACTCATTAACTCATTAACTTTCACTCCTACTAATGTTTAAGCAATTTCCTGCTTTAATCCTCTCACATCTCGTGGATGACGGCACGATTACTGCTGGTATTTGGTTCCTATTCTTTCTAATGATTCTAACCACAATGCCAGGATACAAACTCCTTGGAGATGCATCTGATTATTTGTATCCTGTTCGTGCATCGTTTTGTTTAGTCAATGTGAACCTGGCAAGAATCACCCACAATGTCTTTTTTTCCTCTTGATTGGATTAATCCAGACAAAGAAACCTGTGTTGAGGAAATAAAACGGACTCCTGACAGTTTTTGGAGGCGTGCGGCGTGTGAAATGCAGATGAGATGAAGGTGGAAATTTCACACAAAGAGAGAGCATCCACATGCAAAAACGCTCCTATGAGAGAAGCACCATGTTTCCTTTTTCTAAGCCTCAACTTCTGTTCTGCCTGACTGGCTCGATACACAGCAGCACCAAAGACACAAAGACCAGGGCAGAACTGGCTCCACCAACCAGAAAAAAAGAACAATGATGGGCAAACACAAGTTTAGACGCATCTAAAGAGGAAATGATGCAGCAAAACCGAGAACATCATCATCATCACCATCGTCATGGGGGCCAGAACTCCATTTCCAACTTATGCGCTAGGGACGTTCACATAGAGGAACAAGTGCAAGAACAACCAGAATGAGGGACAGGTTTGATCACTTTGCTCAACACGTCCTGAATCTTGTGTTTGTATAATGTTAATGATGTAATATACTGTGTGAATGTACAATTATCATTATTATTATTATAAGTATTAGTATTAGTATAGTGTTAGTATTATTATTATTATTATTAGTAGTAGTAGTAGTAGAAGTATTAGTATTAGTATTATTATTAGTAGTAGTAGTAGTAGTATTATTATTATATCTTATTATCATTATTATGTAATGGTATCGCTCTCACACCCGTCACACACTGAAGAGCCACATTTGCATGAGCGTCATCGAGCATTCATGGCTTGGTGGACATTGGCTGTGTAAAAGCAGATGCCACACACACACACTTCCTCCCAGGGGACACACAGGCGGTGATGTGCTGATCAGGAGCAGGAAGTCAGCCTCCATCAGCACTCACCACTTTTACGGTAAAGGCCCGGTGGGTGCACCACTGAAGGATACATTTATTTACATTAGAAGTCTAGGGAGTCTTTCCACTTTGCTTCTGTGCACATTCTCACAAAAGATTTTTTAAAATTAACTTAGTTGGTTATCATTGTTTTATTGATTGTTTTATTATTTATTTTAAGTATTTTACTACTCATCATTTCATTAACAGTGGGTGTGACCTGGTTAAGGCAGTTCAGGTCAGTGCCTTGCTCATGGACATCTCAACAGCACTGTTGAACCAACAACCTGCTGTTTCTACCTCCAGCCTCATGCTGCTCTGAAGCCTCAGTGGAGGTCAGACCACCTCAGCTCCACTAAATCGGGATTATTCTATTGTTTCTGTGGATTTAAGGGTCACCTTTAGCCCCGTCCACACACCCCATCACCCTCTGATGTTTCAGGGCTGAAACACCTGTTAGTGTGAGAGTGTGTGCGCATGCCCGTACATGTGTGTGTGTGTGTGTGTGTGTGTGCGCATGTGTGTGTGTGTGTGTGCGCATGTGTGTGTGTGTGTGTGTGTCTATCTGAGTGTGGACATTGAGCTGCTCTTCATTCCATTCCTGACCTCTTTTGTGCTTGCCACACACACACACACACACACACACACACAAAATCTCACATGCCATTCTCAACCTCTCCCATTACCCCCCCACTCCTCCTCATTTCTTCTGTCCAGAAAGACCAGTGAGGCGAGGACAGGTGGGCTTGTGGCTGCTACAGGTGCCACACACACTCTGTTGCAGGAGAGAAGGGGGTGAGAGGGAGAGGGGGAGAGAGAGAAAGAGAGAGAGAGAGAGGGAGAGAGAGAGAGGGTAAAAGAAAGACTAGAAAACAGTGAATGAAAGAGGGGGGACGAGAGAGAGAGGGGAGAAGAAAATGAGTGGGAAACTCAGAAAGAGGAGAAGAGACTGAGTGAGTGAGTGAGTGAGTGAGTGAGTGAATGAGTGAGTGAGTGAGCGAGAGAGAGAGAGAGAGAGAGAAAGCAGAAAGATAGGGAGAGGGA
>OMPJ01010492.1:0-20678 GCA_900312935.1 Carapus acus
GACGCATTTGAGCGTGTGTGCGCACGGTTATGTATTCATTTCAATGTATGTGTGTCCAGATGGCAGCCTCTCTGATGGGAGTGTGTGCGTGTGCGTGTGCGTGTGCGTGTGTGTGTGTGTGTGTGTGTGTGTGTGTGTGTGTGTGGTGAGGAGGAGGAGGAGGATGAGCGGGACAACTGGGCTCATCTGCTTGCATCTGTAAACGCAGACCGCCTCTTCGCGTGGAAACTAAACAACTGTCCCATCCATGTGCTCCATGTAAGCAGGGGGGAGTCGGGCTGCAAGCGGTGGGCCGCAAACATGGCCCACGTTGCTGAGATGGATTCGATGTAAGGACCATTAGCACAGCGTCCATCATCGCCCCAGGGGTGTCGGGAGCCACTTTTAATCTTGCTGGAGGAGACGACATGGGGAGCACTAAGCGACTCCTTCCTCACATCCTCCTCCTCCTCCTGCTACCGCTGCTGCTGCTGCTGCTGCTGGGCACCGAGGCCAAGGGTGTGAGTTAAGTTTGTGTTTTCCTCCTGAAACTCAAAATCAAATTACCGGTATCTCTTTTGTTTGCTTTCTGCAGTTTGGAGTATCTGCTGCTGCTGCAGTGGCGACTCGGGCGTCACTTGATGTTTAACACAATAGCTGCCTCGCTCCCTCACTCGCGCACACACACACACACAAACACACACACTGGCCTCGGGCTAATTAAAGCAGGGTATTGCTCCGTTGCTTGGGGTGGTGCCGGTTGAGGCGAAATAAACAATCTAATGTCACTTTTAATTCAGCTGTGTAGACCTGTGCTGCATCAGCTGCATTTCTGCAGGAACGCAGTCCCATCTCGTCGTTTTATTTGTGGTCTCAGAGATGAGAGCAATTCCCAGGTTTTTCTTTTGCAAAATGGCAGAGCTTTTACTTCTATAAATGCTCCCAGTTACGCGAAATGTATGTGTGAGTGTGTGTGCGCATCAATAACTGCTGTGTGTGACATCTAGCTACCTCCAAGGCTGTGTTGCACAGCTCTGCTGTTGTTAAGTGCAGAGTCGGAGCTTATCTGCAAACAGCCTGTGTTCTCTGAGGATGGATGATGACATCATCTTGTGTGTGTGTGTGTCTTTACTGCTGTAGGCCATGTTGGTGGGCCTTTTAAGAGGAGGCTGTTTGACAAAACAGGGTGAATAGAAAGCAACTTCGGATGTGGACAGAAACTGAAAGAGGGAGAGGGAGGGGAGGGCCCTGATGGATAGATAAATGGATAGACTCACTGATAGAAAGATAGATGGATAAATGGATCTATCTCCGCTGCTGTGGGAATATTCATCCTGCCTCACCTGCCACCTGCTTCCTTTTTCCTGGTCTGACCTCCCCGCTTCCCATCAGCTCTCGCCTCCTCTTTGTTCCCTTTGTTTCCGTGTGTGTATCACCAACAGGATTTGTCTCAGCTGCAGCTCACCTGCTCTGCCTGGCCTGTCTGGATTCTGCCCTGCCATGGGTCAGCATTGGCATTCACATCATCATTAGCATTAGCAGTGAGGTTTCTCGGTTTCCTTGCAATCAAATTTCTTCAAATCAAATCAAACTTCAGTCGATCAAGTCAGGCTTTACACTCTTTTAGTTTACCCTCATTGAAATGCATCGACCCTGTGGGATGGGACATGACGCTAATGCCAGATTGATCAAAAAGTCGGTTGTTTAACTTCCATTGTGCTTGATGTTTAGTGGATCTACTCATTTGCACTTGCAACACTTGGATTGAAGCCATCCAGTTTCCTGCGCGTGTGTTGAGAATAGCTGGAGGCTTTTAGCGGTAGTTCATTGCTGTTTGTCCCGCTCAGCCGCCGCAAACAAACTTTTATCAAGGCGTGAGGTTGTTCATGACATCAGTTACACCTGTTCGTTCGCGGCTCTGACTGAACGCTTGCTATTGTCAACAAAACGACTGCCAGCTCCCCAGCTCGTACCTCATTTGTACGAGTAATGGATGCATGAGTGTTAGCACGCAGTCCGTGGTTTTACCTTTGCAAACGTACCTGCCAACTGCCAGAGACGAGAGCTTTCATCACCAAGTCACAAGCAGAGGCGCAGACAATTCACACCTCCACTTTGCTCAAATTCCAATATGCACTGATATAGTTTTTATCTGCATAAATGTAGAAAATTTCTGTCTGCCATAATAGATGGATCATTACAAAAAATACATTTATTTAAAATTTTCTTTTCAGGGCAGGAGTAGAGGTGGAGGGGTGAAGGGACAGAGGGTAAGTAGACCTTGTCGTCCTCATAAAGGTTAATCATTCATTCTCACAAAGAACTTAACTTTTATGTCAAGTTAAGTGCTATGCCTCAGAAATACGACACTGTCTCTGACATTTTATCAGCGATACAAACTACTTCCATTATTTCCCTGACACAGCCTGGCTGTTCGGATTCTGGTATTTAGCCCAGTGCGTTTGCTTGTGAACTGTAGTTTCTGCCAAGTCTTGAACCATCTCATCGTAAAGAATTAAGGAACTGAACGCTTCATATTTTCTCAAGGTTTGAACTTCCAAGCCTGAAATAAAAGTATGGACCAAAAAGCAGGGAGAGGGACGGTTAGAGGGAGGACAAAGATATGGAGGAGAGGAAGTCATGAGACCAAACCATAAGGCCATCTGCTGCAGAGACTTCTAAGGCGCTGAGGAGGAACTGAACAGCAAGAAATGCTTGATGGTGTATTAAATTAGTTTCTCCCTCTCAGGGTGACAGAGGCACCCCAGGACAATCAGGACTCCCCGGGCCTTCAGGCCACCCAGGTCGAGAGGGTCACACAGGGCCCGTTGGGACGAAGGTACATAGTCCTACTAGCACCTTCTCCGAAGCTCTCTTGGAAGAAAAATATGTGTGAGCGCTTCAAGGAGCCTGTACCTGTGTGTACCTTACCTGTGTAAAGTGGGTACATGTCTTTGACAGGGGAGCTCTGGCCATGAAGGACCTCCAGGACCAAAAGGAGATCGGGTAAAATCATTGTAGGATCCAAGATGTCGCTTCATGCATTCTTACCTACACAATGAAAGCGGCAGATATTTCCTTAACAGTGTGTTACACTGCAGACTGGCTCTGACACAATTTTAGGGTTTGAGTTGGTGATGGTGTTAGAGCCTTATTTGAGCCACTGTGACTTCTTCATTTCGTTGCTGTCTTTGCAGGGTCCTCCTGGCAAAGACGGATACACAGGAACTGCTGGTACACCAGTAAGATGTCCTTCACTCATTATATCACGAAATGGAGATGGTGTGCTGTATGGCTTCAGGGGCATCTTCTACTTAACCGGAAATTATGCCGATTTTCTCTTACAGGGCCTTCCAGGTCTACAGGGGCCACAAGGGCTTCCAGGAGCACCAGGCTGCAATGGCACAGACGTAGGATGATGATTAATTGTCGCTTGTTGTCATTTAATTCCCTCAGCTACATCTGGTGAAATGAAGTGCTGCACTTACTTCTGTGTTTATGACAAATCATACACACCTGTATTCACACACTGACAGATTCCTAAGTGAGATTAAATTTGTTGCATCTCTGAAGGGAGAAGATGGAATTCCTGGCTTTCCCGGGAACCCAGGTGCTGACGGACAACCAGTAAGACAATTCATCAAAGAACTCACTGCAAGATTGGTGTTACATATGACATTATTGCAATTTTTTGCTTCAATGTGATCAAAATGGACCTGCATCATTTTGTTTGAATTCATCCTGGTTTTTCTTCTCACAGGGCCCTTCAGGTGTGCGTGGATCCAAGGTAATTACTCACAGTAGAGAGTCAAACTAACAAATACATAAATGCAGTAAGTTCAGCTGTACTGATCTTGATGCAACAAGAGTACAAAAAAAACGTCGCTGTGTGTGTGTGTGTGTGTGTGTGCGTGTGTGTGTGTTTGTGTGTATGCGCGCGTGTGTGTGTGCAGTGAATGTGTGTTCAGACCTTGCTCAGTGTCCCAGACCTCATTATCTGCCTGTTCCACGAGAGAACAATGAGTCTCTCAAGCTGTTTTTTCCTTTAATTTTTTTTCACATTTGTTTTTCACAGCCTCCAATTCCGCCCAAAGCCAACAACCAGAAATGTGTGAAATCTCAAAGCGATTTCTCAGACAATAACTAAACCCAGCTGATGACCATGTCAGGGGAAAAAAGCGTTCTTGGCAAGTCCCTCTGTTATGGTGGCTGTTCTTAGCGCTATCGCGGCAGCAGCAATCCACAACAAGTCAGCATCACCCCTGCAGAACTCTGTCATGCTGCCGAAAGACAGGAAGTGTCGAGCAAACGTCCTGCAGGACATCTGCCCAGCTGAGGTAGATTGACGGTTAAGGCTGCTGAGACATTGGAGCACTTCCTGGCCCCTTTTCAACCCAGCTGTCTGCTCACTGTGACGTCCTAACAGACGTGATGGAAAGTAGCTCTGAAGCTGACCTCTGTGCTCCACTTTGCCTGTCTCCTCTCCATCAGAAAGTTGTGGCCTGTAAAAAGTAAGAGCTTTCCTGAAAAGCCAAGATGAAAAAGATAGCATAAAAAACATCCTCAAAATGATTACTTTGGGTGCCCCAGACACAGACACAGAAAACGTCTGTCCAGCAGGCTGTTCCTCTGCTATAGCTGCCAAGAAGTAGGTTCACATCGGGATAAATCACAGGCTCAGAACAGCTTGGTGAGAACTTATTGGACAACCAGTAGGATCAAGTGTCAAGTGTATTGTCCTCTTTTGCACATGGAATCAAAATGCTCAATCAATAGACACTTACAAAGACCAACATCGTCTTGTGTCAACTAAGTTTCATCATGTTCCTTTTGCTCGACAGGGTGAGTCTCAGGCATCAGTGAACGCACCACCAGGATTACCTGGACCTCCTGGGAGGGACGGGCAGCCGGTATCCCTGATTTTCTTTCCGTGTACTTGCGTCTGTCCTGTTTATTTCTTGATAATGGCCACTGTAGGGAGTAACACATGAAATGTAGTCCAGAAGCTGAACGGTTGCAAGTTCAACTCCAGTTTCTCTTAAGGCAATGTCTAAATGTTCTTGAGCAAAATCTATCCCAGTAAAGTCCTCATTCTTCAGGGAAATCAAGGAGTTCAAGGGCAGGTTGGACGTCCAGGCGTCTCTGGGCCAGAGGGCTCTATGGTGAGAAATAGAGGTATGAAGTCTGATGTTGTCTTTGAGAATAAACACACTTAACGTATGATGGAATTCTTGGATTTCCTTGTAAACAGGGAATTCCTGGCCGCCCAGGACCACCAGGAGATAAGGTAACAGCAGCGAACCTTCTAGAGAATGTTTGTTTGTACCTCCTGTATCTTTGCATGCAGGAATGTGTGTGTTTGAGAGTGTCTCAGTGATGCTGGCAAGACATAAGTACTACATCTACTGCATCCAGTGGCCTGGTGGGAGATGTAGAATAAAAGAAGGACATTGTGACACATTATCAGAGGTAAAGTCTCACAATATGTGAGAGGAGACACATAATATTGGGATACTGTCCATAGAGGGATGTCCTGCCCCTGATTGCACACCCATGACATATTATCACGAGACTATCTGACACACTTGGCCAGCTGGCCAAGGCAGCTGGATAGTGCAGTGATTAAGACCACTGACTGTGACAAGGGAATCCCAGTCAAGACAGGGGTTCGAATCCCAGTCAGGGCGAACATCCAGTAAGGGTCCATAGGCAAGACCCCTAATGCTGACACGCTTACCTGCATGGCGCCCCTCGAGGCGACGTGTTTGCTAGCCCCATGCTTGTTCTCTATATGCAGGGCGGTAAGTAATAATCTCATTGAGAAGTGTATATACTGTGCATGTGACAATAAAGCTTGAATCAATTAACACTGATCCTGGTGTTCCTCAGGGTCATGGAGGCCATGGTGGTTTTCCTGGAGCTCATGGGCCAAAGGTACAATTTTCCTGAACTCATAGAGCTGTGGTATGACTGATCATTGTGATTGGATCTTCTCTCTCTTACTGTGACACAGGGTGAAGCAGGACCGCCAGGCCCTCCAGGACCGCCAGGACGAGTCAAGCAATTTGCCTCAAGTGGCATCATACTAAAGGTGCGGTTGCACGCTGAGTTCAAGAGAGAACCTAATTTCTCAAAATTCAGGCAAAGTCCCAAGCAAGATGAAAGTCACATCAAATCACCAGAACACCAGTGACTACTAACTGAGTTGTCCTTTCAGGGTAAGAAGGGAAGCAAAGGAGATGTTGGTGAGAAAGGTTGCAGGGGTGAGCCGGTGAGTGGCACCTGCTTGGAATTCGTTATCTAACTTTTTAGATTGAAAATATGTCCTCTGCTCAACATCGGTGTTTCTCTCATTCACTCTCCCAGGGTGATCCTGCATACCGTTACCCCAAAGGAGCAAAGGGAGACAAAGGTCATACTGGTCCAGAGGTATAGTTCCTGTCTTCTCCCCCCTTCATCAAACAGGTCCCTCCATTATGCCATCTGTTTTCGCATGAAATAACAATTTCATGTACCTCCGTTTGCATGAAATGTTTGGGTGAAGCAATCAGATGGGGAATCGGAAGTCTGGAAGTCTGAGCTTGTTTAATCTGAAGCACCTCTTCTCATCATCCTTGCAGGGAAAGCCGGGACGGGATGGTGCACTGGGTCCACCTGGAATTCTGGTCTGTCATGTCTTGTCAAATCATGTCTCCTAAAGAGAGTGAGAGAGAGAGATAGAGAGAGAGAGAGAGAGAGACAGACAGAGAGAGAGAGAGAGAGAGAGAGAGAGAGGTTCCAGGCAGTGCTGCAGATTAGTTGTACTAGTTAAAGGAGCCTCTCCTTTTTCCAAATACTGCACCTTTTCCAGTATGTTACGATTTCTTCACACATGTCACAATTTATGTATTTGTACTCATTTATAATTCCGCACCAATGGACGCGTGGTTTTCCTCAGGGCAGACGTGGTTACCGTGGCTACCCAGGGCATCTGGGGACAAAAGGAGAAGAAGTGCGTGGCTTTACAGGCTTGCCTTTTGGAAATCAACAATCACAATGCCATTTGGTATTACAGCATTAGTTACTCAACACTTTAATCTTTAGGGGGAAAAGGGAGTAAGAGGTCCACCTGGCCCAAAGGGGGAGGTGAGTGTCTTTCTTTGCATGAATTGCATGAATTTGCATGAATTGTTATATTCTTCCTTGATTGGTAATACGATGGAGCTAATTCTTCACAGAGTGTGGGCTCTGCGACAGATCCATTCAAGGGATATCAAGGGGACGTCGGTCCTCCAGGTGCAGCCGGTCCTCCTGGACCTCAAGGTTGGATCACATTGAATTATGATAAAGCTTGTCAAAGCTTGATATACAGTAAAGGGAAAATACTTCAATTCAATTCAATTCAATTCAATTCAATTTGTGTAACACTATATCAACAGAAGTTATCTCAGGGTGCTTTCAAACATAAAGTGACAGACAAAGACACAACACATTAGGGGCTCCAATAGGCCTATAGGGGTCACTATCTGGACATTAGTTGATTTGTAAATCAATATGTCACCTCATTACTTTTGCAGGTATCTCTGGCTTTCCTGGACCAGATGGACGCCCAGGTGTGCAGATACAGGATTCAAAGTCTCCCATTGCCCAACCTCCTCTCCATACTGTGGTGAGGTATCACATACACCATGAGCAGAGTGATCATTTCCCCTTCCCCACAATATCTGACCCAGGTAACGCATTTCCTGGTAACCATGTGCCTGGTCCACGGGGTGCCATTGGATTGCCCGGCTCAAAAGGGGACCCTGGGGAGCCAGGAGATATTTTTCCAGGACCCCCTGGACTCAATGGGGAACCTGGTGATCCAGGGCCTCCTGGTGATCAGGGGCCTCCGGGTCCTCCGGAAGACTCAAGTATATGAGAGCAACTGCAGCCTACTGGTAAATTAAGTGTTGCTTTGTTGACATGACAGACGATATCTATGGTGTCACTTATAGCTAACAGGATAACAAAAGGTATCGCGGGAGAGAAGGGGGTGAAGGGTGTACCAGGTCCACTTGGGTATGATGGGCGCCATGGATTGAAAGGTAGGTTATTAACTTTAAGCCATTGGGTCAACTTATAGGATGCAGCAGAGCCACATTTCCTCCATGTGAAAGCTGAAACAAATGTGTTTTTTCAACTGCTAACATTTACGCAGGAGAGAAAGGGGAGGCCTGTTACGAGTGTGCTATCATTGGCCCAGGACTCCCCGGACCTATTGGCCCTCCTGGTCCTCAAGGTCTTCCTGGTAAAATGCATGCTTGCATCAACTAGCTCTTTGCTACACTGACTTTCAAAACCATTGGCCATCTTTTTCTACAATATCTGAGTGTAAAAAAAACTGTACAACAGAAATCAACTTTACACCCCACATTATGTGCTTCTGCCAAACAGGCTATAACCAATGGCCTGGTGCCAAAGGGGATACAGGATTCCCAGGTCCACAAGGACTACCTGGAATACCAGTGTGAAACTACGTTCATGTTGTATATACACAAAATTACCTGAAAGTCTGCAGAACAAATATTATACTTACAAATACTATTGCACTCTTAAGGGGCAAAGTGGATTTCCAGGGTTTCCAGGCATCCCAGGACCTAAGGGAGACTCATACTTATATAACTTGCATGGGCTAAAAGGTGAAAAGGGAGACAGAGGAAAACCTGGCAGACGTGGTTTTAATGGCCTGGATGGTCTTCCGGGCCTACCAGGTCCCAAAGGTCGCAAAGGCCCCGCCGGAGAATCAGTAAGACACCTTCACTCATTACCACTTTGTACATATCATACAGTGAGTGACAAAGATGATTTTTTGGTGGCCTTGATAGCATCCATTCGCTGGTAAGGAGGGAGACCCTGGGTTTCCTGGTCCACCTGGATCATTTGGCAGACCAGGGCCAATTGGCTTCCCTGGGACAATAGGATATGGTCCTGTTGGATTGCCGGGAAGAGAGGGAGATGTTGGAGTACCTGGTTTACCAGGGCAGCCTGGCATCCCAGGTACAGCAAGAAACTATTTAGCAGAGACACAACAAAAATCTAGTCAAACATTTAATAACATGTTTATGTTTCTTGATCTACCTCTGTGCAGGCCAAAAAGGGGAACCAAGTCACACACACACCCAAGGAATTCCCGGCCCACCTGGATACAATGGTCCTCTAGGCCCACTTGGGAGTCCAGGTGAGTTTCATGTTTTACAGTTGTGCGTATTCATACTGTATGAAGCGAAACATAGAAAGATGACAAACCTGTTACTGTTGGACAAAAGACGATTCTAATACTATCAAGCTGATTGATGAACACCCAGGCAAAGCAGGACCGCCAGGTAGTCCAGGAACACCAGGCCGTCAAGGACAGAAAGGAGAAAGGGGACAGGCGATATTCCATGGAATGCCTGGGTTGCCAGGACAGAAAGGTTTCACATTTGGAACTACAATATGTAGCAATAAAACTAAATATAACAACATATAATTTGTTAGTGTTGAAGTTTTCATAGGCCCATAACTATACCTTCATGTGTGTGATGTACAGGAGAAAAGGGGCAGCAGGGTCTCGCAGGGCATCCTGGTAGAGGCTTGCCAGGTCTTCCAGGTGAACCAGGTGCCTCCGGCCCTCCTGGAATGAAGGTGAACAGCTTGTGCCTGATCACAACACACTGATCTGAACCACTTGTTATTTTCTATCAATAATTGGAAATTCTTCATGCGTGCAAAGCAAACATAATTTTGACCACTGAAATTAAGACTCAGCAGAGAATGAGAGGTGTTTGCTCCTTTTAAATATGTAATAAATGTGTCAATACAGCACCTGCCCTTTGCTCTCCATGGCGCAGGGTGACAGCAGCCAAGGGCATCCTGGCCCAGATGGTCTCCCAGGGTTGCCAGGACAGTTCGGTGGCCAGGGACCTGGTGGAGACCTCGGTACACCAGGTCAACCCGGAAACCAGGGACGACCAGGTCGTCCTGGTTTTAAAGGACAAAAGGGTACTCCATACCATCTTCAGACAGCATGTCATGTTAAACCGCATTATAGAACAACAAATTTTCCTGTTGTTTTTTTTTGTATACAGGCCAGAAAGGCTCTGTGGGGCCTCAAGGATTACCTGGTGATGAAGAATTGTGTACAGGTCTACCTGGACAGGTAGGACCCGCAGGATCAGATGGACCTCCAGGACGTGATGGTGAGCAGAGAATTCATGATGTGCTGCAACTCTCTCTTTTGTCTGACTCTTGTTGATACTTGTTGGCAATTTGTATCTCTAGTTCGGAGGTTATATGTAAAAATAAATCAAGCTCTCTCTGGTTCCTATAGTTGTGTAGCTCCTTTGTCCCTCCATTTCCCAGCTCTGGGGCAAGGTTCAGTATTAATTCTTCCTCAGGTTATCATGGGAAACCTGGTGTAAAAGGGGACATGGGGCCACCAGGGTTCAATTGGCCTGGTCCTGCCGGTGAACGTGGTCTCCCTGGACTCTCAGAGCAAGGTTTACCTGGTTCACCCGGAGAAAAGGGCTTCAGGGGTAGAAATGGAGTGCCTGGAATACCTGGTGATAAAGTCTTCTTCTTTGAGACAAATTTATCAAAGTTGTATATTGTCTATGTTTCAAATTAGATAATGATAGAAGAATATATTTTCTTTTTTCAGGACCAAGTGGCGATCCTGGACAAGATGGAGTAACAAGACATGGACCAGATGGAAAGCCAGGCCCAAGAGGACCTCCTGGCCAAATTGGTTAAAAATCCTAGTCAAATCAATCAAATCCATTAGATTTTAGTCCAATCTATCAATCTGCCCTCCAACCAATGATGTTTGAAACTCCTCTCATAGATAGAAAAAATACAGAAAATGTCTAACTTTTACACAATTTTATCTTTGGTGGAATAAAGGGCCCCGCGGTTTAGATGGACCGAAAGGCGCCAGAGGGCCACCAGGCTTAAATGGAGATCCAGGCACCAGAGGTCATCCAGGTCCACCAGCAGCATCCCCTTTGAATCGTATTGGTCCACCTGGTGACCCTGGGCTACCTGGTAAGATGACAGCATAGGCCTGACACCCCCTAGTTATCTCAAATATTTGACTGTGCTGATGCTCTGGCTCTAAATGCACAATGTCAGGCTTGCCTGGTCTTGATGGAACACCTGGAGATCCTGGAAATTCTGGACCTAAAGGCCTTAGAGGGCAAGAGGGCCCCAGAGGGTCCCCTGGGCCAAGAGGTTTGAGACCATTTTGATGTGAAAATCTATGATATCTGTTGTTACATGTGACGACAATGTTTCTGTGATGATCACTTTGTGTCATGTTGTCCAGGTCCACCGGGTGACGCAGGTGTTGGACAAGAGTTCTCAGAGGGAATTCGGGGGCCACCTGGAGCACGTGGAGATCCAGGTGTAAGGGGCCCTCCAGGTCAGACCCAAAACATGTAACTTATTACTGTCTCAATTCATGTCTGATACTTTTGCTAATCTTTGCGTATTGAAATTATTTCAATGTGAACTTACAGTTTTGAATAAGAATAAAAAGTGGTTGGTAAAAATTATACTGCTGCAGACATGAAAAGTGTTGAATTATTCAAGCCAGCTAAATAAACTCTAGGTGCAAAAGGAGCGAAAGGAAAGTCAGGACCTGCCGGTGGACCTGGTCAAGAAGGTAATCCAGGTCCAATTGGTCATAAGGGTGCAAAGGGCGAGCCCAACTACCATGGACATGGCGCACCTGGACCAAGAGGGCAAAAGGTAGTTCAATACCTATGTAGCAAATCAGTGACAGAGCAATGATTTGTTTAGAGACCTTGATGTCTGTATATTGGGAAAAAATATGAATTTGAGATGAGTAAGGTTTCCCCAAAACAGTTTTCTGCTCTCAGGGTGAACCAGGATCAGGCAACAACAACTTGATGAAGGGACAGAAAGGAAAACAAGGAATTATTGGACTACCAGGTCTCCAAGGACAACCTGGACTCAAGGGAAACTCAGGATCTATTGGACCAACTGGTAATAACCACTTAAATTCTAGCAGGATGCTTTTTCTCCCTGCGTTTCTGATTTCCATACTCAATACAATCCCTTACCTGCTGCTCCAGGTCCTACAGGATTTAAAGGTGACCCTGGTGCAGATGGACCCCCTGGAAGACAGGGAATCCAGGGACCACCTGGACCACCAGGCAAAGTCCTTTAAAAATTTCCAGTTAATGAAAGTTCAATGAATAATCAAATAACATGTTACTGCATTATTCATGTCAGACTTTCCTCACTTACTACTCCAATTTGGTTCAATGTTCAGGTAATGCAGGCCTGCCAGGTGTCTCTGGTCATCCAGGTCCAAAAGGTGATCAGGGCCATGATGGGTTCCCCGGACCCCCAGGACAAAAGGGAGAGATGAGTAAGACACGCCTGTCTACTCCAGTTCCAGCTGATCACAAATATAAGAGTCCCACCATCAGTTTGATTTCTCTGGTCCCTCAGTTCATCATTTCCATTGTTCAGTGAACTTACAGATCCTGTTTTTCCATTTTCAGTCAGAATAGCAGGACCTACCTGTCCACGTGGTGACGATGGCCCACCAGGTGAGTTTCACAGCGTCTTAGTTTTCCGGGCGGATCTTATCAAATGTGAAGGTCATCGTTACATTTAGCATTTGCAACAGGTCCTCCTGGAGACCCAGGACCTCCCGGTTTCCCTGGTGTAGGGAATCCTGGATTAGTAGGAGACAGAGGACCTCCAGGTTCTCCTGGCTCCCAAGGTGTAAAAGGAATACCAGGAAAACCAGGGGCATGCTTTCCTGGGCTCAAGGGGGATCGTGGACCACCTGGCGTGGCTGGAAAACCAGGAAGCCCAGGTAAAGCAATGACGGATAATTGTTTGTGAGAGAGCTTGATGGGCATGTTCAAACAAAGAGATGGGACTATATGTGAACATCTGAAGTTATTTGACATTTTGAAATGTGTGCGCTCCATTATTTACACCATCTTTGCAGGCTTACCTGGCCCTGCGGGGTCCTGTGAACCTGGACAAAAAGGAGATATGGGTGATGCCGGTCCAACGGGAGGCCAAGGACCTGTTGGGCAACCAGGTGATCCAGGTCCTCCAGGTACACCTGTAAGTTATTCTGTGTAAAATTTTTGGAAGTTTTACCCAAAAACTAGGAAATGAGATTTTAATTACATAAACAAACATTTAGCAAACACAGCAATTAACTGCCACAGCAACATAACTATAGCGTGACCATGTCCAGTATTGGCTGGTGTACACATCGCTGATTCATCACACCATTAGTGCTTTTTCTGAACGTTATTATATTGGTGTTTCCAGAGTCCAGGAGGAGGTGTGCCCTCTGACCCCGGGCCCAGAGGTGATCTTGGTCCTCTTGGAATCCAAGGGCCTCCTGGTAATATATCATCCCGGGCTCCGGCTGCCAATTATGTATCTTTGTTGACTCTGCTCCAGGACTGGGATGTGCTTGTTGTTGCACTGCAGTACCATTCAGAGCTTGATTTATGATCCGCCGTTTTCATTCTTATGTAGGTTATGTATTTTGGTTGTTTTTCATTGGTTTGTTGGCAAGCCTCTCATAAAAAACCTTTGTGAAATTTGTTATTGGGCCAGAGACGTGATCAGGTTTTGGTGCCAGTCCTATAATAGCACATTAGGCTGGCTTTCAGAAACATGCTTCTGCAATAAGGCTTCATGGATAGAATTGAAATATTTTGAGAAAGGTTTTTCTTTATATATTGTCGAGTTACACACCAAAACTGCCAATGTACAAGTTCTTCACGCCAAATGTATTAAGTATCTTTGCTCTGTGTGTTTTGAAGGTCACAGAGGGGATCCCGGATACATCCCTGGCCCACCTGGCCAGCCTGGAGTCAAAGGCTCTCCAGGACCACCTGGTACACTGCGGGTCTTTTTTCATTCATCAGAAGTGATTCACGCCGACTCAATTAGCTGGCGCACACGTTACATTTGAAACAACCTGATGTATCAGCTGCAGCAGCCATCGTTTCATGCACAATTTCACTGTGACTTCTGATTTATCCTCAAGGTCTCAAGGGTCTACCCGGTTTTGCCAGGGTGATATATGAACCAGGACTCCCAGGCTTTCCTGGTTCCCCTGGCAATCGAGGATCCCCAGGTCACACTGGACCGCCAGGACGCACAGGCCGTCCAGGTACAGATTTGACATCTAAATCAATTTTGGATATTGTTTTGCAACATCATGCAATATCATAAAAATTGCATGTCACGCAAATAGACGTGATATGCAATTTATTTGATCTATAATCTTTGACCGCAGATACTTCTGAATACATTTCCATATATCACTTTGCATACTTTTCCTTTAGGACCACCTGGTGTGAAAGGAGTGCCTGGTTTCAGCCGCTCTGGCCCACCTGGATTTACAGGCCGCAGAGGAGAAAAGGGAAGCCCAGGACTGCCAGGTGTGCATGCGTGTGTCTGTGTGTCTTACTGTTGCCTGATATCTGTCTATCACAGCTTGACATTTGACATGTGACAATAAATGCAAAATTGCGTTTTCACACCATTTAACTTGACAGTCTAATTACCGTCTCAACTGGTTCTCGCCTGTGTAGGCCCCCCAGGCAGAGCTGGAGAGCCGGGTCCACGTGGTCCTCCGGGGTTTCCGGGCCGCAGCGGACTAGGGTCTGCTGACAGCTTTCTTATTGCCCGACACAGTCAGAGCACCGAAGATCCCCTGTGCCCGCGAGGCACCAGCCTCATTTACCACGGCTTCTCCTTCATCTTCATCACTGGCAGTGAGACTGCTCATGGACAGGACCTGGGTAAGGACAGAGATTCTTACACACACACCGTAGACCACTTTAATTGTCATCACTCCTCACTATCTCACAGGCACCATGGGAAGCTGCCTCCCCCGGTTTTCCACCATGCCCTTCCTCTTCTGTGACACAGAATCGAACTGCCGATACGCCTCCCGAAACGATTACTCCTACTGGCTGTCCACTGACGCTCCCATGCCTCCCAACATGGTCTCAGTCAGTGGTGAGACATTATCGTCCTACATTAGCAGGTGGGATAGGAGCTCACAAGGCTGCTCTCCACTAAGCAGAGGATAAACTCAATCGAGTGTGTGCTGTACATGATTTAGGTGCTCTGTTTGCGAAACCACCTCCAATGTCATAGCCGTCCACAGCCAGACCATCCGTGTCCCTGAATGTCCAGCACAATGGGAGTCACTTTGGACAGGATTCTCCTTTGTCATGGTAGAGAAATGAATACTGTCGTTCCCTCATCAACCAGCGCTGATTCAGTATCAGTAACTATCAATAACACTTCTGTTTTTTCACCACTGCTCCTCCAGCAAATGGGTGCCGGTGCTGAGGGCTCCTCGCAGCCTCTGGTTTCTCCTGGATCCTGCCTGGAACATTTCCGCGAGGTCCCGTTTATTGAATGTCATGGCAGGGGGACTTGCAACTACTATCCTGACTCCTACAGCTACTGGCTGGCTGCAGTTCAGCCCAGCGACATGTTCAGGTTTGAAGGTTTCTTGTGCAATTTCTGGGTAAAAACAAATGTACAGCAATATTTTTGACAGCTTCATCTGTTATGTGTTGCTCTGCATCGATACTGTACAACTCCAGGACCAGCATCAAAATATTTCAACAAAGCTTTACTTAAGTTATTACACATTGAGGGTACATATTTGGGTTACTTCCTGCATTTCACCAACACCAGGTATGTGTCCCTCCCCTGTCTGCAGTAAACCAGTTCCTCAGACGGTGAAAGGACCTTCGCGACTCAGCGTCATAGGCCGCTGTCGGGTTTGCAGGAAACAGTGGCACTCAGGCCAGTAGGAGGGAGCCGCGCTGTGATGGCAGCGAGCTGCAGCCGGACTGACCTCAGAGGAGGACGTCAACTTTAAGTGTTTGAAATATGACTGACAGCATGAGTGATGGAAAACATGCGTGTACTTGCAGATAAGATCAAACTTGAATGAAAAAAGTAACTGAAATACTCAACATAACAGCTTTGTGATTCTTTATTTGAAGGGCCAGCTGCAACTACAACCTGGAAAAATACCACCAGGAATCAGGAAATCTTTATTGTCCTTACAGCAACTCACATTGAGTTTACATTAATGAAATTAAGGTCTAAAGTTTCAGTACATTGAAGATAAAGAGAAAGTATTTTTAAAAAAAACAAAACATGTTGAAGTCTATCTCCTCCCTCCAATACAGGAATTTAACATTCATATCTTTAAAAATCACAACAAATTAAGCATATCTGTGCCTCACACTCACTTCGAGAGATAGAAAATGGCGGGATAACTAATGCACATGCCTGAGGGAAGAGCGCCTGGTGTGCTATCAAACAACTCTGTTAAATAATAAAACCAATTCAGGGGCGCGTGTAAGACACGAGACAATACCAAACGAATAAACTGAAAACAGAGAGTCCAGCTCGGGATCATACTCTGAGTACAGTTAACATGATGAACTGAGCGTGTCACCAGAGAAGCATCTGAATAAATGACAATGAAAATAAGACATAGAACTATAAGGCAGGCGAGGATTTCCCTTGTAGACAGACAAATATGCGTGACACTGTGAGAAACACACGTAAAAAAGAAGAGGTGAACATCTATGCGAAAGAAATTGTACAGAACCATGACAGAGGTGCAGTAAGAGTCACAACGACAGTGACAACAACGACATTAACGTCGACATGTGCTTGAAAAAAATAAAAACGGAGCTCGTCAACATTACAGTCAATGACCTGACGAGGTACAAAGCAAAGACTAGGGGTATAAATAACCTCTGGGAGGCAAAATAAGAAACAGCTGAGCCTTACACAAACAAGGGGAAAGGATACAGGTGTGGGAACGCCACAAGCGAAGACACGCCCACACTAACGGTGAGCAATCAGGGACAAAAGAGATGAAGGGATAAAAGCTTGGACCATATTTCAAGATGACGGAAACATGGATCCTGAATCTTTAACCTCAAAATCAGCTGATTCAGGAACCCTGGCAATTCAACTAACGTTAATCACATTCCATATTTTCCCATTTTGTCTGTGTATGTGCATTTGTCATTTTTCCTCCAGCGTTGCGTCGATCAACTGGACCAGACTGGACGGTACCGCACAAAACCACTTTTCTGTGTTGTTTGTTCCGACATCTGCTAGGGAAATGTGTCATAAAAACGATATTCTTACCTCGGGACTGCTGCCCCATTGTGCTGTCACACGTATTTCTGTTTCCGCCCCGTGCCCGCAGCTTCTCCGCCTCCTTCCTAAGCGTAGCAGGACACCGATGATTTGTCTGAGACCTGAGACACATAACACATATACACACGCTGAGTCAGAGGCTGGGAGAGGATGTTGACGTTTATCAATTATCTTATTCTCATTGTTGAGATTTCTCAGGGGTAAATAAATGAAATATTTTACTCTGATTAGTGTGTGTTTGTGTGCGTTGCGCATGGGCGTGTGTGTGTATGTAGAACAATAAAGTCCCTGAGGCCTCATCTGGCCATGATCAATAGTTCGCACAAGACGTGCCATCCACAAGCAGGCAAACAGGCACACATGCTTCCCTCAACAACAAAACAGTTCCTAACACATACACACACACACACACATACACACACATACACACAAACACGCATCCCCCCAGACCGGTTAACACATCAGCATTGTTTGCTGCCAACTCACACAAAGTGCAGGGTTGGCGTCGGAAGTTTACCTGCATTTTCTCATAGCGATTTATTATTTTTCCAACATTTCACGTCCCTGACTGCAACTTGGAATCCAAACGCCACACCAGGGAGAGAGAAAACAGGTTTAACCTCTGCTGCTCCTTGGCAGCCGACTCAAATTAATCCCAAATTTTCCTTAACAGGATTACAAGGATCCTCACAGAGAACCGAGTAATTATCTAGACAGCAGCATTCGGCTTCCACACCTTGTTAATCGAATTTGAGTATCAGATATTTGTTAAGAGGTTGACAAACCTCAAGGTTGTCTCTGGGAAGGACAGAATCACAGGACAGCTTCTGAAATATTCAGCTCCAAATCACTGAATCTGAAGGCCGGAATGACTGACGACATCGCACAGCAACGAGAAGGACGAGTGCTGCTCGTGGCCAAGAGGAAGACGGGAAAAAGAACCTCCAACAGAAAGGAAAAAGGAAAAGGGAAAGGAAAAGAAGCATTGCGAGATGGAAACCCCTAGGAGGGGAAAAGCAGAAGGAGGCTTGATTCCGCCAACATCTGGAGAGGGATTTGTGATAAGACAGCAGAACGGGGGCACTGGACTCCACGTCTTTTACTTGTGCTCCTTCCAAAGAGTAACACCGATCGCGTACTTTGACTGTGTACAGGTACTGTGACTGTGTACGGTCCCACTGGCGTGCACGTGCGCATGTCTCATAATCCTGTAATACATTTGGCACGTGTGTCACCAATGGAATGTATTGATGTTTCAGTATTTATGGCATCACATCATCACAGCCTGTGACACACACACACACACACACATACACACACAGTCTTGCCTTGGTTAAAACTGTAAAGATTAACAGAGCAGAAATCTCATTAAAGAGATGCATGGAGTAAAATTCACAGGGGTGTAACAAATAACAAGGTGACCTTTATGGCCTCTGATTACCCTTTCTCTCTCTCTCTCTCCTCTCTCACACACACACACACATGTCTGTGCGCTTTAACTTTACCTCCTCAGCTAATGATTTTTTCATCAGGTCAGGACAGATGATGACTTAGTTTACTTGACTGACCACCACTTAAGAGTGGCCGTGTGTGCGTGTGTGCAGTGTGTATGGTGCGTGTGTGTGTGTGTGTGTGTGTGGCAGGTGGAATTCAGGAAAAAATACTGGCAGCGTCAGTATGACCTTGTGTTATATGACTGCGTGTTGATGCTAGCGAGCAAAGGGGAAATGTCCTTATTTAGCCCCTTTGTTTTTCTCGAAACAGCCGTCGTAAATTGGGGCGTGAACGCATGACCGCTTCAACGACGACAAACACGAATATTGGGATGGCCTCCTCTGGCACTCCGCCCTTTTTTTTTTCCTCTACTTCTTTGCTCAGGCTTTATAAAGAGAATGGCAGCATCGTATTCGCAAGACACAGGAAGAGACCTACACGATGTTCGTCCCTCACTTCTTCTACGCCGTGGTGCTGGCTTGCTTCGCGGCGAACACGAGGGCCATGCCGCCGCTGCTGGATGTGACCATCCACCCCCAAGCTTTGGCCTGGCTCGAGAAACTGGAGGACAAGCAGGTGAGAAACATTTTATCTTCTCGGTCCAGCTTTTTTGGAGATCACACAGAGAGACATCAGCATAACACGCTCATGACACTTTTGCTGACACACTGAGAGTCTACAGAACTATTTTCTGGAGAATTTTTGTGGTTGTCATGCTTTGTACTCAGATTAAATGTTGTTTTTTGTTGTAATTTGGGGATTTTCAAGCATCTCTTGACACCTCTGATGATGATTAAGCCATATTTATTGTGATGTATTGGTTTTTCTCCAAAAGTCTGACACACCATCTCGTATTCTTTTCCAGGAAAAAGCAGAGAAGCTGGCCTGGCTGCTGGAAAAACTGGCACAAAATAAGAGCGAAATCATCCTTCAGAGGGCAGAGGACACGCAGGAGAAGGCGAAGCGCCCGGCCGAGAAGGGCGACCCGACGCGGGTGAGGAAGGAGGGCTGCCTCGTCTTCTTCTGGAAAACCTGGACGGCCTGTTAACATATCTGGACTGAGCCGAGAAGAGGACAAACGACGTTTCATTTAACAGGACGGACACGTCTGCTGTTCATTTTTCATCCTGACACTGAAAAGAGGGCTTTAAAAATGCGACATACTGTTGAAATGTAAAAAAAAATTGTAACTGAGTCCAGTTGGGGATGGTGGTGAAGGGGCTGGGAGGGGGGGGGCAGTTTGCTGGGGTCCATGGGCCCCGCCCCTGTGATGGTCTCCCGCTGGTTTGTTGGTTCTGGCGTTTGGGCGGCGATCGTCCCTCCTGTCCAGCAGATGGCGCATCAGCAGAGCAGGGCAGTGTACAAAGCAAGAGAGCGGAGTAGAAAAGGGAGCACCCACCCTATTAGTTCCCCATGACCTTTGACCTATGAGCTGTGTGAGGGCACTTGTGATTGTCTCATATTTAATGATGTAAATTTTTTTTTTATTGTTATGTTATCTGTCAAACTCACTCAATCATGATATTATAACATATTATCAATCATTTAGGAATCTGTGTCTCTGTGGAGCTTCAGTGTTTTCCTGTCCAGTGGCATAGGCACCTCTGTCTCTCTCTCTCTCTCTCTCTCTCTCTCTCTCTCTCTCTCACCCGCCCCCCCCTTCTTCTGTCTCTCTCTCGCTCCATCCCGTAATGTCTCTCTCTCTCTGTCTTTCACTCCCTCTCCCGCTTTCTCTCTGTCTTTTTTTCTCACTCTCTGTCTCTTTCTCTGTCTCTCCCTCTCTCTCTCACTATGTCTCTCTCTCCCAATCCCTCTCTCTCTCTCCCCCCCCTCCCCTCTCTCCCCCTCCCTCTCTCCGTCCCTCTCTCTCTCCCTCTCTCTCCTTCGCTGCCTCCCTCTTCCTGTCGCTCGCCCACGAAGATGTTGGCGGGGCCATAAACCTCCTCAATGTGTCCCAATCATCGGCCTGCTGGAGCAGCGGAGCC
>OMPJ01010494.1:5287-17396 GCA_900312935.1 Carapus acus
GTATATATCAATATTCATTATATATAATATAATTCTTTCATTTCAGTGTGGGTTTTCTGGGAGGATAGATATGACACAAATGTTCTTGACGTTTTCCAATGCTGCAAAAATGTGTAGAACAAATATTGAATTCATCAATAAGACTTATACACAGCTTTTAAATTTTTTGCGGCTCCAGACAGATTTGTTTTTTGCTGTTTTTAGTCCAATATGGCTCTTTCAACATTTCTTTTGTGTTGCTGTTTCAGTATTTTTAGCTCAAAGAGTCAGTCTAGGGTTCCGCCCATAGCCCATCCCAATGTTTTTGTCGCTGTAAGTCTCCTACATCAAAGTGAGCAACAATCTGATATCCGCATGCATCTAAAGTGCAGGATTAGACGATAGAAATCTGCACGATTAAGCGTAATCCTGGCTTGTGGGCACTGGTCGAGGTTAGCACGGCTCCGTTGGCAACACCCCTCCACCCCTCTCAAATCCACCCTGCCCCTCAGCCCCTCGCGCAATCTCTGAAGTTTGTTTTTCCACTCGGCCCGGCCCGTCCCCGTCCCAGCCGGGCAGTTTTTCATATTACAACATCAGAAATTCCTGTGGCGCTGCTGCACAGTGCGGCGACTGTTCCTAGTGCCCAACAAGTGCTCAGCAGCAGCAGCAGTGGCAACGGCAGCAGCAGCAGACGAGGCCTATATTTAGCCGCGTCTCTGGCCGGGTCGGAAAGCACCAAAAATAGTTTGGAGAGGGGGAGACGCTGTCCTATCGCCGCCCAACAGCGTCCACGCTGCCCGGGAAAACACAAAAAGTACGAGACGGAGAGATGGAGACGTCGGCACGCGTGCAGATCTGTCCAGAGGCGAGGCGGGACGTTGACCTTTACGTTTAGACAAGCACCATTTGGACCTGCGGGAACTTCAGCATAATTAATTCAAAGTTATTCTGCTCGACTCCTGTTTTGCTGCCTCAGTCATTTTCTCCTCTGCTACATTTACTCTTGTGCCCAAATGAGGTAGCCAGTGACTAGACTTATTTTTAAAATATCTGTAGTCAGGCACTGTTGTGTTTGATCGCAGAGATAATTTGTAATTCACTTTTCTCTTTATCAAATCTCTAATCAAAGACCACCAGACTTGGGAACAGCTTTTATCAAGCAGCCATAAGTCATCTCAATAGTATTAAATAACAGAAAACAGTAAACGCTAAGTTAAGAACACTCCGGTCAACGTAAATACACTCAGGTCACCAATTCAATTGCTGTCAAGACAATAAAAGATTTCTGATTCCTGTTTTATAATTTTTCTTTGTAATAGTTCTCTCATACTTTAAACAACTAGTTCTACATCCTTTTGAATATCAGGTGATTAGTAACAGAATATTCTGTATTGAATATTGTATGTTGTAGATCGTTAGTTGGTTCTTCAATTGGTTAGCGAATTAGCTACTTCTCTTCTTATTGCATATTGATTAATGTTTATTATTATTATTATTGTTGTTGTTGTTGTTGTTGTTGTTGTTGTTGTTAATAATAATAATAATAATAATAATAATAATAATAATAATAATAATAATAATAAATTTTATTTATATGGCGCCTTTCAGGACTCTCAAGGTCGCCTAACAATATTGTTTAGTATACTAAAGTACTAAAGTATATATTATATACTGTTTACTGTTTGGTTATCTGCACTTTCTGTATTTCTGCTGCTGGAGCCTTTAACTTCCTGGATCTCAAAATCAACGTACTAATAAAGTCTACCTAACTAGTCATAGTCCATCTACCTACCTAGCTACCTAGCTACCTACCTCCTAAAGATATTCAGAAAATAAAGATGTACAGTTTTTAAAGACTTTTGATGTACAGGAGGGAGCAGAAGTTTGTATGGTTGGGGGCTCATCATCTCAGCCTTCAACCTCAAGAAACATGAACTCCAACCACTTCCTGTCCTGCTGTGCCTGCAAACCACTACAACAAGTAGCGGAGTTGTTAGCAACCTAGCTGCCTCTAGCCAAGTCATCTCTCGCCTAGCTAGACAGCGACGAACGCTAGACAGCTTCAAACCCCATGCAGGTGTTCCTGCGGGACACGGAGCCGATCGGTCACAGAACCAGAACCTTTCAGATCGCATTTCTCAGAAATAAGTGGGAGCAGCGAGGAGGAGGAGGAGGAGGAGTTCTGAGGGTTCCGGGGTGATGCAACCTGATGTAACGTTCCCGAATTCCAGGGGTTGGATTTTGTGTCACAAACTTCCTCTCCCTCATAATAACGACCGTAGCCTTCGGAGACACCCTGGACACCCTGCCCAACGCCTTAAATGGTGTTTTTTTTTTCCCCTCCTCCCTCCCTTCATCCATCCTTCCCTCTCTCCGCCCACGCTCGCGAGGGAGTAGGGGAACTCACAACCTGACATGGAACAACAAAGATCAAACTCTCAACGTCAACCTGGTAAAGCAGGCTGAGATAAACTTCAAACCGCCGGAGCTGTCAGTCTGTGGGCTGACACACACCAACACACACTCACACACACACACAGACACACAAAGCCACGGTACTTTCTACATTTTTGATGAGACTTTGAGCTCGGCAGCGGCGTCACGAAAGAGAATTATGATTTAAAATAAGAAACACCTCACAAACCACCGGTCTCGCCTCTCTCTGAGAAAGACGGCATCGATCCTCAACGCACAACCGAGGAGTGACGTTAGGTTTTCTTCATCACTTTCTCGCCGGCCGTCGTAATTGCATCCCCGCGGGCCTGTGGCGACGCTGCTCGGCTAATGAAGCGTTGCGAGAAGTGTTGTGCAAACAGGGAGCGACACAAAAAGATAGCGGAGCTGGAGAGCCGGCGATAAAAACCCCCCAAAAATCAAACCGCGGAGGCAATTGCTGTTTAAGTGCGCGTGGAGTCAGAAAGTGGCTGGAAGCTTCGATAATCACATGGAATTAACAGATAAACCCGAGGAGTGAGCCGGCGTCCAAAAGCCCCTCTGAAGTGTTAACTTTGGAGCGTTTCATCACCATATTTAGGCGCCGTCTGGATTTTCCGCCTCCCTTTGTTGACGTTATGGATACGCGTCACGGCCTGTTGTTCCGCCGGCGGATTGAGGAATTTACCATTGGCCCGCCTGTTGTGCGGCAATTTTCCTGACAATCAATCCGGTTGAAATAAGTCTGCGTCCGAATAGGAAACTCTGTGTTAGTCTGGTAGGAAACTCTGTGTTAGGCTACGCGTGGCAGAAGGTCCCTGCTAAACATCCGCCACACACTTCTCCCAGCTGACAGTTCATCATAACCTCAAGATCTCCACCATTCATCTGACCATCAATCTGTCCTTCCGTCCATCAACCTACCTACCAAACATCTATTTGTCCATCCATCTTCCATATATCTTACCATTCAGTCCACCTACCATCCATCCATTCATGGTATCTACATCCATCTGCCCATTCTACCTACCCTCCTTGCTGTCTGCTATCCATCTTTCCATCCATAGTACCAACATCTATCCACCAATCCATCTGTAACCTATATCCATCAGTCCATTTTACCTACTTACCTTCCATCCATTCATCCATAGTATCTACATCCATCCATCTACAGTACCTTCATCCATCAACCAATCCTACCGACCTACCTTGCAATGAGCTATCCATCCATCCATCCATCTGTAGTACCTACATCCGTCCATCCATCCATCCATCCATCCATCCATCTGTAGTACCTACATCCATCCACCCATTCTACCTACCTATCTTATTGCCCACCATCCATCCATCCATCCATCCATGAATCCATGAATCCATCCATCCATCTGTAGTATCTACATCCATCTGCCAAGTCTACCCATCCACCTCACTGTCTTCCATCCATCCATTCATCCATCTGTGGTACCTACATCCATCCCCCATTCTACCAAGATATCTTATTACCCACCATCCATCCATCCATCCATCCATCCATATTACTTATATCCATCAGCCAAGTCTACCCACCCACCTCACTGTCTACCATCCATCCATCCATCCATCCATCAGCCCAATCTATCCATCCACCTCACTGCATACCTACCATCCATCCATCCCTGCATCTATCTATCTATCTATCTATCTATCTATCTATCCATCCATCCATCCATCCATCCATCCATCCATCCATCCATCCATCCATCCATCCCTTTATCTACCACCCGTACAGCCGTCCATCCATTCGCCCCTCAATATGTTCCTTCTTTTGTTCCCATGACCCTGTACTTCACTATTATCCACGTATCCACACGCTCCACCTTTCACTCAGCCTTACATTCCTACTTCAGCTCATACATCCCTCGAATGCACAGGGTTTTTTTTCTTTCTATGAGCTCATTGACAATCATGTTGGGTTTCAGCAGCCTTAACCATGACCCACAAAACAGAGGAGAGATAATACATAGAAAAATGATCCGCGTGAGCAAGTGCAATGAAGAGAAAAATCTTTTTTGCACAACAACAAAAAAGAAAAACCGATGAAATATCATATCAGACTTTACACAGAATATAGGACATCATTGTTTATCATTATCAAAATGTTTATTCTATGTCTCATTTCATCCTAAACCCTCACAATGGACGGAATTTGTTCTGTTAAGACAAACCGGAGCAAATGATGGCGGAGGAAGTCACAGCACGGGTGCAGATGGTGCGTGAGAGGATTTTCTTCTCTGCTGGCTCTGTTGCATTTATCACCCAAAAAAAAAGGATTTAAGTACTTTGAGAGACGAAATGACCGTTTTTGCAGCCTCTTGTCGGCTTGTAAACGCTGACGCTGGTCCAGAAAACCATGTTTGCACCTGTTGGGAACCTCAGCAGAGGGAAAGCGAGGCCTAGATAAACAGATAGCGGTAAAGGAGACGTGCAGTAGTGGGTGGGCTTGTCGGCGTGGCGACATCATATTTTCAGACGCCGCCTAATACGGTGCCAGCTGGAGGAAAAAATATTTCCCCAAGCACGCCTGGCGCGTTTGCCATCAGCACGGCACAGATTGCCGCCGCCGCCACCCTCCTCTCCTCCTCCTCCTCCTCCCAAAGCCCTCGCTCTGACCGCGCTCGGATCCAAATAGCTGCACCAGGATGCTAATTAAGCCGAGCAACGCGCGCCGGGACGCCACCAATTACCCTGATGTGCCTCCTCGTGTTTGCACACTGTTGAGCAGCACGCCGTTCGCCGTCCCAGCTGGTAGCGGGACGGTACGCGTGCAGCTGGACGATGGCGGCGGCGGCGGCTGTGACAGCAGAGGTGACTTTCTCTGAAGGATGACGGGGAGAGATGAAGCGCGCTGGCGTGATTGAAGCGGGAAATGTCGTGCATACGAAAAAACTTGTAACCTCGGCGAGGCTGCAGCTGAGACACGCCGACAAAACAAGCAGCTCAGACTGTTATTTAGCCACTTATTCGACTATTCCGCCACCTCAACCACTCACTCAAACAAAAGGGGTCCAGGACTCAGGAGGAATTTCAAATGGATCACAAAATACTCCGAATTTGATAAGGCGTGCCACCCCTGTAGCTCATTTAAGGGCATCTCATCCCTGGACCCTTGAAGAAATCTTGGGATCTTGGGATTGAACTGGCAACTGTATGGAAGAAGAAGAACAGGAAAATGAAGCAGAAGAAGAAGAAGAAAAAGGAGGGCGAAGAAGGAGAAGATGACAAGGAAGAAAAGATGAAGAAACAAGATTTGGAAGAGGAAAGAGAAGAAAAAGAGGAGGAAGATTTGGAGGAGGAGGAAGGAGAAAGGAGAAAAAAGAATGAGCTTTGTCAAGAAAAGAAGAAAAAAGAAGAAGAGGAAGAACAGAGGGAGAACAGGAAGAACTGGAAGAAGATAGGGTAGAGGAAGAAGACCTTACGGAAGAAGAGGAAAAAGGGAAAACTTTGTAAGAAGGAGAAGAAAAAAGAAAACAAGGAAGGAAAATTGGACAGGGAGAATTGGAAGGAGAAGAACAGGAAGATTTCGGAGAAGATTATGAAGAAGAGGAAAAAGTGGAAAGAAGAAGAAGGGAAAATTGGACGGGGATAATTGGAAAAAGAAGAAGAGGTAGATTTCGAAGAAGGAGAAGAAGTTTGGGAAAAGGCAGAAGAAGAGGACTTGGAGGGGGAAGAAGAAAATAAGATGCTTCAGAAGAAGGAGGAGAAGAAAAAAGAAAATGAGGAACAGAAAGAAGAAGAGGAGGAAGAATTGGAAGAAGGACAGGAAGAGTACAGAGAAGAAGATTTAGGAAAAGGAAGAAGAGGAAGACTTGGAGGAGGAGGAAAAAGAGGAAGCTTTGTAAGAGGGGGAAGAAGAAAAAAGAAAATGGAAATGGAAAAGGAGGGGAACAAGGGGAATTGGATAAAGAAGAAGAGGACGAAGACTTAAAAGAGGAAAGAAAAGGTTGGGAAGAGGAAGAAGAAGACTTGGAGGAGGAAGAGGAAGAAAAAGAAGAAGCTTTGTAGGAGAGGAAAACAGAAAATGAGGAAGGAATTGAAGAAGTAGAGGAAGAAGAAGAACATGAGGAAGCAAAAGAAGGTGAAGAAGATTTGGAAGAAGAAGATCTGGAAAGAGAAGAAGAATAGGTAGACTTATATGGTCAGAGGCACCCTGGGTTGGTCACACGGGACCCCCACAACCTCTAAAGCGGTTTTCCCACATGAGTCCTTCAACAGAAAAGCAGCAAAACCTCAAAATAACGTATCCTCCTGCCTAAACAGGGTCACACTGCCTCATCACTTTGCGCGTCAATCACTCGCTCGCTAGCTCGCTCGCAAATATTCACACAAACATCTTCTGCTTCTTTGTGCGTTTTACTCAAACGCTCCTGCTGCCCGTCGGCGCCCCGAAGCGAATCGGAGGAGCGCTGGGTGAGAGGCGGGATGACTCATTAGTCTGACGCATACTCCCGTGAATGCGCTTCCGATTTTTATCATGGTAATTTATGCAGATTCGCCTTTTTAAAAGGTATCATTTGGGTTTCCGTATTCTGACTGCCAACAAACAGCCTGCAGCTCATCTCCATCCGTCCGTGTGCGAGATGAAGGGGTGTGAGCAGATGAACCCTAACCTTACACCCTAACCCAGGGGTGTCAAACTGTAGTTCACCGAGGGCCACATCAGCGTGGGGATGGCCCTCAAGGGGCCAGATGACAATGGCAATTATTGAGGAGATATAATGTCATTTAATGCAAAGTAATAATAATAATCTAAACTTGATAATTTGATAAAAATTCGATTTAATATATATATTAAATCAAAAATGTTTACATTTGTATCTTCTAAATGATTATTTACATAATAATAATAATAACAATAATAATAATAGTTGTTATTATGATTGTTTTTGTTGTTTTTGTTGTTGTTGCTGTTATTATTATTATTATTATTATTATTATTATTATTATTATGTAACTAATCATTTAGAAGATACAAATATAAACAATTTTTGACCATTTACAAATATTCCTATGCATAGATTTGTCAGGTCTGTGCTATTGTTATATTACAGATCATTGTATTTTATCTGGGAGGGAAATCTGAATTAATCAACAAATCATTAGTTAATCATCAAACAACAAGTCAGCATCCTTGTTCCCTCACTTGGGCCGCGTTGGTGTTTCTTTTCAAACTGACATTTTATAAAGTGTCTATCTTTTGCCAGTAACATGATCCTCGTGCGTTTTGGGAGCTGTAGTGTGTGGGTCAATGCACGATTAAATGAAGGAGAATCAGTCACTCAAGCACTCGCGGGCCACATAAAATGATCCAGCGGGCCGCATTTGACTCCCAGGCCTTGAGTTTGACACCTGTGCCCTCACCGCTACCCCCCACCATACTGGAGCCTCTCGCCAGAGGCTGAGGAAGAGGAGGGGAGGGCGGCCGGGATGGGAGTACATTACACCGTGATGATGGAGCGCTTTTACGGCGGCGTGCGCAGTAACGCTTCCGCGGTTTATAGATTAAAGCGGGTGATTTAAGGGCCTATCGGGGAAAGCGGCACTCCAACCGCCACGGCTTTTTATGCGCCCCGCGTGATATACGTGCGATATATATTTGTGAATAGAACTTTAAAAGAGACGCTAATGCGTATTTGGATGAGTACAAACTGTTCCACATTTCATCTCAATCTACCGGCGGATCTGAGAAAGAATCCAACGGCTGAAAACACACTGATGTAAACTCGGCGGAGCGAGTCTGGCGAGAACGTCCACGCCATCTTGATGACTTCATCCGTCTGGTTTATGGTTTTTCAGTGTTGGACCGAGCTCGATGATTCGGTTTGATGCGTTAATTAGGAAATAATCCTTCGACTTCGCTTCATTCGCTGTCCTTGGCTGAATTCGCTGTAATTCACTCCCGCTCAGGCTGATCTGAGGTTTGCTCAGGTGCAACAACAGAGAAATTAAAAGCTACGTATTAAAAACCAACCTCTCCGCCGCACGTTCCTTTGTCCTAACCTCTCCAGGCTGGGAGAAAATGGCGATGTACACGCTAGCTCCGCTGCGCTGCGGCGCTTTTTCTTTTATGGCCGCCTCCTCTTTAGCTGTCGCGGTTTAATCTTCATCTCAATTTTATATCGCCGCCCGACTTGATTTATTCCGCCGCGCTCGCTCTCGCATGATTAGCAAACGATAGCTGGGGCCTGCCTCGCCCATCTGTTCCTCTGCGTTTCAAAGCAGCTAACAGCGTGCTTGTTTGTTTGTTTGTTTGTTTGTGTATACGTGACCATTTCCACGACTCTTGCGACTTCTGCGGCGGAACCCGAAGCTAGCGGACGACACTAGCAGCCTCTGCATCTGAGAGGATTGGTAAGCACAAAACCACCAATGAATCAACTTAATGAAATTGAAAGGACTTTGAGGGGGGGAATAAATCGAAGCTTTGCCGCCGACCTTTGACCCCGCCCATCTGCTGCTCTCCCTCACTCTGTGCTTTGCGCTGCAGAGTGCACCAAATCTCCCGGGGCACAACAAAAACAAGGTGCAAATCTGGAAACTAGATTTCCTCAGAACGAAACAGGCATCTGCAGTATGATAAGGACCGTCTCTGTCCTCCTCCCTTGTCCCCTGAGGCCTTGAGACAGGGGCTCAGGCCTGTGAGGAGTTCTGGGTTCGCTGGTTGTCCCTTTTATTCCCAATAATTCATCTAAACACACCGTCTAGGCAACGTTAGCATGCACTCCTGTCTCCAATTGTGTCCACACCTCGTTTGCAGCAGCGAGATTTTGGAGGACACCTCTCCATGTCCTGCTGTTGAGACGCCTCTCAGTCCGTATATGCTGATGTCGTCTCTCCCCTTCCGTTTCAAAACGGTACTTGTCAAACCAACAGCCGGCGACGGTCCGTCTGCTCAACTGTTTCTCTGCCGCGTCCTCCAGGGACGACTGAGTGGGGGGGGGACGGACGGAGGGACTCGTGTGCAGCTTGGATTTGGACTACTGCCAGCTTGGGTGACCGCCAAAATCCTTGCATTTCAGCTAATCCTGATCTTTGCGGCTGCGTTTTTGCTAAATTCGGGGAAATGTTTCCCCTCTAGTAAGTTAAGATGGTGGTTGGATTCCCTTACGATCCCTTACGATCAACGCGACTGACTTTCTACGGTGTACTTTAGGGATCAGCAAAACCGATTTGAGGGTCAAAGGGTGGCGCTTGGTGTCTCAGTCAGTGGATCAATGAGGATCAGGGAAATCCCTCCGGTCAGAACCAGGAGTAGAAATCAGAAGACAGCAACCAAGAGACAAAGACGTGTGATGGCTTTCGCTTGGTCACCATTGCTAGAAATTTCTAGCTACTATCATCTCCACCTCATGAATTTCACACCAGTTTTCTTGACAGGCTGAACAAAGCTGGAATTTTTCTGCACTTTTCTGGGTACTTTCTGGAGAATTGACGATATTCCCCCTCTCCTCCCCCCCAATAAATCCTGAAGTCAAAGGTGGCACAAACCTCATTACCACCCAACTCGTGGTACATCAGAAATAAGGCCCTCCAACTTGTAGACACAAGCATGGACGGCCATTTTGTTCCACATGGTGAATTTCAGATTGACGAAGTCGGCCTACATTGCGAACAAAGTGCACAAGGGCCAGTTTCTCATTTCCTCACCACACTTCCCGAGGCTCCTCCACTCCGAACACGACTTGCCGCCACCGGCACAAGTCGCGATTTCATCCGAGACGTCCGGGTGCGCGGCGAGGGAATAGCAGGGAATAGCGGACCGTGATGTCGACCACGCCTCGGCTTATAAGGCCGCCGCCGCCGTGCTTTGGGGAGGCTTGTTTGGAAATAGAATCCGGATACCCGGTCGGCAGGCGAGGGCGTCAAGTTCTCGGCACAGATTCTCAGTCTCATTCTAGCATCTCACGGAATGCGTCAATGTGAGTTCGGCGGCTGGAAGCCTTCATGTGTGAGGCATCTGCCTGCAGTAATAACACCTGCCAGCTAGCATACGCTGCGCGGTGAGGATCTCCAGCCTGCGCCGACACTCTTGCGCTGCCTCCACCTCGGGCAGGAGGGCGGCAGGAGAGGTTTAAACACTTTAGATGGGCTTATTGAATAAAAAGAAGCTAAATTTAGCAAAGATAATACAGTTTATATTCCTCTCAGGTTCAAGTTTGTGATTATTTTACAGCAATTCGAGGCTTCCTGTGGAAATCGTGACTAGCTCATAACAAACCAAGTTTTCATACCCCTGTGACGACTTCTATGAGGTCAAGGACATTTTCAAGAATGTTTTGGAGCTCCTCTTATCGAACTATCTCCATTTATGTAGCGAAAGGGCGGAGACTGTGTGTCCAATGTCCAACCAGGACGACGAATCATCAATCATCGCACCTGAGATGAAGATTGCAGGGCAGCCGTGATGCTGCTGTTTTTTTTAGCTAATTTCAATAATTCAGTCGGTTCGTGCTGCCATGTGTCTCTCAGCTTATCTGTCTTTCTACCGTAAATGTCTCCCCAACTCCTCTACCCGACCTCATTAATAACTTCACAGCTGGACGCCGGGCGCCACGCTGCAGGCTCGCGGCCGCACGGAGCAGCGGCACGATAAACAAACTCCACCATGTTCCACTTGCAAACAATGGCGGCGAATCGGAAACCTGCGTTGAATCTTAAACGGATCTGAGAATAGATCCTCGGGAAGGTGAGAGACACCATGAATAACAACACAAATCCCCCCTCGCACAACAGAGACGCGCCGCACATTCGCCATAGCGACTTCCTTCCTATATACGTTGACAATAAGGGTTTTTGACAACATCTGAAAGCGCTCTGCGTCTTACTCTGTAATCTCTCCATCCATTAAAGGTGCGGAATGCAGAATCAGGGCTGTGCTGCACTGAAGAGGAGGAGAAGGAGAGAAAAAAAAGGGGGGAAAAAAAATCTACGAGTCAATTTGTGCCGTGCCATTAATCATAGGAATTGGTTTGATTAGCGGTCGCAGGTTGGCGGTGTGGCGCTAACAGACGACGGCTCCTGAAGAATCCGACATCGCACATCACGCTCACGACATTTATCCACAAATTAGACACGCAAACATGAGGGATTAGTCGCAATTAGGGGTAGCGTCCTCATGAATATTCACGAAAAATGACTTTGTATCAGCAGCTAGCAGAGACACGCAGGTTTTTCATTTTAGCGAAACGATCCTTTAGCCGCGACTCGGCGTCTCACATTAATTGGACGCCTGTGGAGTATTAAAAAGATCTGAGGAACAGCGGGAGCGAAGCCTCTGCTTTTGTATCCACTGGCCAGAATCGATCTTTTCTCGAAAAACAAATCACGTCCGCAGATTCACATCGGCTCAAATGTTCAAAATTCACCCACGCGTTTGTTGACATTTGTTGCGCCTGTGAAGTTTTCGCAAAGCTTCCCCCGTCCGGCGGGAATGAAAAATCCTCTGTCAGCTGCCGGAGACAGAGATTTGTGACCTGCCTCAGTTGGTGTGACAAGAATCAGAGTCGCAGATTATTTTTCATTCCAAGTTGATAGAAGAGTCTTCCAGGCGTCTTGCAGCTGTCCGCTGGATTTATGTTTGGTATTTTTCTTTCTGGTCGAATTTTGCAAAGGGAATCAAATTCTGATAAGACACTGGAGAAAAATGCAGCCCTACCAC
>OMPJ01010498.1:8795-31469 GCA_900312935.1 Carapus acus
GGGGGGCTGGGAGGGGCTGTCCACCATCGTCTCATTAACCACAAGTATGTACAGGGTGGTGCAGTTCGTGAATCCACTATTTGAGCGAGCAGGCCGCATCACAAGATGTGAGAAAAGACTCAAAATTTTGATGTAAAAACGTATTATGCATCAATAACTGTTGTGAATTAAAGAAAGACAGAAAATAGTGAATTAAAGAAAGACAGAAAATAGTAAACACGTATATAAGTCCAAAACACAGCAGTTATCAGTGCTTGGATCAAGTCGAGGCTTTTTACTGCCTGGATTCACCTTTAATTGCCACTAATCCTGTTCTGTTTCAGCAGTGGGCAGGGAATCCGATCCCAGTAAAATGGAGACTTAGCTCAGACTTAATTCACACACGTACACGCACTCACACACACACGCACGCGATAAGGCTCTTAGTGAGATTAGATTGGGAGACATTCAAAGATAGAGATCTCCAGGCGCTTCCATGTTGTACATGCACACGTCTCGCTCATTTATTAGAGGAATAAACGAGGAGGACGAGGCGGAATCAAGTATCGTGTTACGCAGAATCATTTTTTCCAAACGTCTGGACGGCGGTGCAGCTTACAACTTTGACCAGCTGAGATATGGAGACCTCGAACTCCACGGTCACAGGGTCGGAGACGTTCTCCACCGGCCGGATGAACTGGTTGTATTTTCTGAAGAGCTTCATGAAGAGACGGTCCTCCGCCTTGGATGAGAGACAGTCTCGAGGGAAGGACGAGGTGTGGGAAGACAGGAGGAAAAGGAGACAAAGGTGTTAAAACTGCAAAAAGATCATTTGACTCTTCTAAGACTTTCGAAATGTTCATTGCAAAAACGTTTTACAACCTCACTTGGATTTCAGACTCTCAAGGACAAATGAAAAACTCTATTCTCCACAAGAAATGTATTTGTCGCCCACTCAAGCGAAACACAATTAACAGAATTGAAACACTTCATTTCATAAGTTAGATAATTATCCACTGACAGCTTTTTCTTGGGTTTACAAGATAAGTGGCCGTTGAGGGCAATTAAATCACGTCCAGACTGGGGACTTTGTTACTCAGTTCTCAAGAATCTGCATTCAATTGAGGCATTCCAGTATTTTTCACAAGCTCGGGGTGTATCTAACGTCCAGAAAAGAACAAAATCTAATCAAATCCAGCTTTCGTTTTGTCCAATAGCAGAGGACACAGCAACACCAACACCCTCACTATGTCAAGTATCATTCCATCTTAACAACAAGAATAGATAAAGGCCAAAACATGACAAATACCCATCCTTTTCCAAAAGTCTCCACCCAGAGCCACCCCACACGTGCTTGGGCCATTCACCCCGTCATGAGGAAGATTTAGCGTGTTAGGGGTGCACACGTGGAGCGACTCTTCCTCAGCCAAGGTGAGTTCATCATCCCACATCAAAGACGCCACAGTGGAAAGTGTGAAGCCATTGATCCACTTAGAATAGATCCAGAGGAGCCCCGAATCTCTCCATTTTATAGGTCAGGGTAACTGTGGAGATTGTTTCGACTGGTAATAATCTTTGAAAAATGGCCTCATCGGTTTTGCAATAGCCTCAGCAGTGCTTTGATGAAGACGTGCAGCTCTCTTCCTCCTTCAAAGCTCAGGTAGATGTGAGTGTGTCGTATATCCTCAGGCACAGCAGGTAACATACTATCAGATTTATATATATATATAAGTATAGGACATCACTGAAATGTTGAAATCCCTCAAGTGGTTCAAGTGTAAATTCAACAGACACTCAATAACTGCATTCACGGCTGCAGTGACCACATATACTGAACAGTACGAGGAGATTTGTTAGTTGTGTAATGCAAAGATTCTTTCTAACAGCAGCCAGTCACAGGTTGCTTGGTTACCTGTGCGGTTGGCTGACTTGTAGCTGACTCAAGGTTGAGTCATTGCATTTCTCGACTGCTGTGGAATTGTAAAAAAAAAAAAGGCTTGCATCCCTTCATAGTGACTCCCCTGTGTGTAAACCCCCTGTTCCTCCCCTGCTGTCTCTATTAATATCCACACTGCAGTCCAAACAGAGATGACGAGGACTGCAGCACATCGCATCATCCCCAAGTTTGGTGTAAAATTGAAAATATCCCCTCGCTGCCCCCAAATTATTTCCGCAGTCCAGCCCAGGAAGTCATACAATCAAACTGGTTCGGAACAAAGATGGGGAGGAGAAAAGAAGGGGTGAGGGGGGGGCAGAGGGAAGGAAGGAGAGAAGTAAGGACATTTTAATTAAAAGATAAAAGAAAGAGAGAATGGCAGAAATTCAATGGACTAAAATGGACAGTTTTGGTGTGTGGCTCATCTGCTTGATAGGATAATTACAAAGGCAGAGCTGCTGTGCACATGTGAGCGCTTTGATCAACACAGGATTGGACTGCCGTGCACACACACACACACACACACACACGAGCGCACTTACACACACACGCTCGCGCACTCACTCACACACACACACACACACAGACACATTTGACATGGTCCGGTGCATTTCACGTCCAGAATCATAAAAGACTCAATTATGACAGAAGATGAGCCACAGGTTCTACACTCTTTCATCTGCCATTATGGCATATCCATTCTCTTTCTCCATCCCTCTCTCTCTTTCTTTCTCTCTCTCTCTCAGTCACTCACACTCTCGCTCTCCTGCACTAAACCTGCTCACAACTCTTCACGAACTGTGTTCATTTCGGCAGGGTGGACGGTAACGTGGCTTTGGGGGAACGAAAGAAAAGGGTGATGGGAGGATGCGGAGGAGAGGAGGGCTCACAAGGAGTGAAATCATAGCGTTTCACATCAACAACTAACACGTTTTCAAACTTCCAACGCACCCTCAACTTCAACTGCGTCCAGGAATGCAAACATAGTGAAATGCAAGCTGGGCCTTCGCGGTGAGGTGGGTGAAGAGAGGAGGAGAGCGTGTGATGGGAAATATTGGAGGACAGATGAGTGATAGCGAGGAAATGGAAGAGGAGGAGGAGGAGGTGGAGATCGTACTTATCGGCAGTTTGAGAGGATGCCGGGAGACGACCATTTAGCCCTCGGTCTCCCTGGAGTATCTCTGCACTTTTAAAGGCCGCTGAGTGAGAGGCAGAGATGATTGGAAGCGTTGTGAGAGGTCTCGCCCGTTCGGCTTTGCACTTCACCGAGAAATAAAGAAAATATAAGCAAAGTGAGTGATTGACCGCTATCACCTGCGTCGTAGTGCCTCATCTATTCCTACACCAGTGCACACGTGGAGCTGTGCAAAGGACCTCAACTTCATCTGAACGCCCTCGTCTCCCCCCTCTTTGAAAAGCTGGATGATATCCACACAAGACTGCACTGCCACGTGCCTGCACACACACGCACACACAGACACACACACACACCAAGGAGACACAAATTGAACCCCACCACCTCCTGCCCCTCACCTGGGATTTTTTATTCATTTATTTATTTTTTTAGATCAAATAGAAAATACAAATCCTTCCGTGGAGGTGCACTCGGGCTACGAGCATGTTGTGTAAATGTGAAGCTATTTGATGCCAACAGAGACACGGAGCCTTTCTAGTCTGATGTCTCATTTAGAAATCCTCTCCGTGAGTAGCAAGAGAACGTCACCTTCACTGCCCTCAGTAAATCTCAGCATCGGGAAAGTGGCTCTGCCTGGTGACGCATTGCATTAATCCAGAATACCAATTCTGGTAAATTGTTATGCTTTTGTTTTTTTTGACCCATACAGGGGTCCACATACCACAGGATGAGTAACGCCACAGGATGAGCTGCATCACTGCCGCTTTGTGTGTTTTCTGTTGTGAGGTGTGGAAACGAAAGGTACGAATTATGCATGCGCTGGATCCCACGTGTCTCTGATGAGGGGATGGGAAGACAGACACTTACACACACACACCTTATAGTCAAAAGGGTCATGTGTATGCAGCTGTGTGTGTGCGTGTGTGTGTAGCCTGATAAATCATAAGTGCGTGTGTGTAGCCTGATAAACCGTAAACAGCCTGCGTGCCACCTCGCATATAATCAGATCGCAGCCTTTTCTGCCCTATAGGAGCAAATGTTTGTGTTAATGCTGCAGAATAATTAGTGCCACAGAGGGGCTCCAGGTCACACACACACACACACACACATGCTCGCCCACACGCACACATAAATTGCTCCGCCCCAGCTGGGGTCAAAGGCAAAGTTTCTCAGAGGAGTTTAATTGTCAAATCCCTCCGCTGCCTCCATATGTACAGTAGCTCATCTGTGGCATCATCAATCTCCATTTGTGCTCACAGGCAGAAGCAAACGATGGTCAATTAGCGCGCAACCTCACAGCCACACAATGCTGCAGTACATTTGCAGCATAAATGACTGGATACGTCTTCTACAAACGCTTCTCTTTCTCTTCTCTTTCTCTCTCCCTATACATAAAATCTGAACACACTGCAAAGTTAGTCCAACTTTAGGAGTTGATGGTCCATTTGATTGAACAGAGGCTTTGAATTCATCTTAATGTTTATAAAACGCTGCTGGCTACCGAAGTCATGGATGAAATTTTGTCACTGATCCTTTGAGATATAGGTCTGCAGTGTTGCCAGCCACATTTGATGGTTTTCTTCTGACAGCAAAACTGCGATAAACTCATTGAAATTTTGCTATCTCTCCCCCAAAAAACGTACATTATCAGAATGTGTGTTTATTGGGTTGGGGTTGGGCTTATAGGGCTAGGGGGCCATGTCTAAACAAAGAAAACAACAAAATTTATGCTTTTCCCTGCATTTGTCGATCCCTGGATATGAGATGGCAACATGTGTAGTTACTTTCATGGTTGATTAGAACGTCTAAAATAAGATGATGATGTCGAGATATGAAAAATTGCACTTGCTCTCTCTCATTTCTAATTAATGCTGAGTTGAAACTGTCCGATAACTTCTCTGCATTGTGTCTTTCTGCTCCCCCGTGACATTTATCTGAGCCATCACACTGCGCTGTCACGCAGCCGTGGAGAGGTGATATGGGGACTTCTTATCTCCATCTGAGGAACCTCCTCCAAAAACCCTCCGAGCGCAGCATCCTCCGCACCCCGCAGCATCCAGCCACAAGCAGCGCACATCGAAGAGATACAGCCGCTCTCAGGACGCGTCTTACCTTGAGTCACCAACCCCAAGAGGAGAAGAAGCAGAAAAGTCCGTGCGTTCATCTCCGGCTCACTTTCCAAAGTCCGCCCGAGGAGAAAGCAGCGCTGTTCGGACTCCCCCGTCGCCTTTTGACTCTCTGTGTGTGTGTCCGCCTTCTCTCCTCAGCTGATCTCAACTTGACTTCGTCCCTCCCCCTCTGAGAGCTCAGCATCCACCAGGAGGGGAGAGCATCCGAACGTACGCACACACAACAATTCGACGGGATTTGTGACTGGGCAGAAAAAGACGCGCAAAAAAATCGCAGGTGTGTAAGAAACCAACCGTGCTAAAAATTGTTCACGTTTCCTCCGTGGAAAACGAGTTCCTCAGGTAGTTCAGAGGTTCCGCGTCCCACAAGAGGAGTTGAGAGCAAATCGAAGTCGGTTTGAGCGAACGACGGCTCGGGTTTGCTTCTGCGAGAACGCACTGTCAAGTTATTCTCGTGTCTGAACCGACGAATTATCAGCAAACTTTCTGATTGTGACTGATACTTGTAGTCAAAGTCGTGTCTGATATCGGAGTTTCTTTTAAAGAGAGCCTCCGGTTTACGCAGATCGGTGAAGTTGCGGCTCGCGGTGCGTCACGTTACGCGTCAGCGCACCTGCAGTTGCCAAACGGTTGCATCGGTTCGAAATTGAGAGAGGCGACGAGCAATAATGAGAGTAACGTCTAGAAAAGAGAGAGTAATTCCAACGTTTAAAATGTTTTTAAATGTTCCGGGCTCCTCTCGGCTTCCGTCCATTCAACACGTCAGCAATCAGCGTTCCGAACCTCAAGTTGGCTTTGATTGGACGACTTGACATCTCAACGTGTGCGTGTGTGTGCGTGAGTGTGCGTGCGCGCGCGTGCTCCACCGCAGGGGTTTGGAAAGTTGAGGCTTGGTGTGAACTCAGTCTGCAGCGTCCTCAGCTGTGGGAGGCGCCAGAGAACCTCGCATGGGGCCTCAGATCACTTAAGAGAGAGAGGATGGAGGGATGGAGGCAGAGAAGGGGAAGGAGGAGAAAATGAGGAGGAAGGATGTGCGTATGTATGATCTGCGTCCTCAACTGGATGTGACATGATGAAGAACAGGCTGTGGAACTGTTCCTTTGATAACATGGTAGTTTGATTTTCACATTTTCAGTGTGCTTTGGAGAATCTGAACTGTTTTGATTGCAATAGAAGCAGAAAAAAGGCAAATAAGTATTTCATCATAATGTGACATATATGGCATTAACCTGAGAAAGTTGCAAATTTAAAGAAATTCAAATAGTTTTTTTTTTTTTTTTTAGGTTTAACCTCCATGTGTGTCTCAAGGATTCTCAGTTTTAGGCACTAATTTTTCCTCCTCTCCCTCTTTCATCATTCTCCTCATCCCTTCCTCACCTGTGGCTCCATTCCTCTTCCTCCATGTCCTCCACATTCTCCTGCGTTTCCTTACTGCCTCTCTTAGGATCTTCACATGTGACTTGTGACACGTATTTCTCGTGCCAGATGAACATTTCAGCACCAACCTGTAATTCATCTTTGTGCATCTTAGAAGATCGCAAAGTGCCATTATCAGCTTGGGTCATGTACACCTATTTAACAATAAAAAAAGCACTCAAGTCAAGATTACACAGAAGGAGATGATGATCGAGGAGTAACAAACATCAAAATGAACCTGTGAGGAAATCCACAACATGGACGAGAACATAAATTTGAACAGCTACAGCCACAAAGTCACACCGCACCCTGTCTCCCTCTGTAAGAAACGACAACAACAAAAAAATGGGTTTTCATCTGCCGCCATAATCTCCCTTTAAAAAAAATAAGGAGGAAAAAAAAGAAAAAGAGGGTAAGCACCCGTGGGGATAATGTGCCTTTGCTGTTGCCGGTGTCACCATCTGACAAACGTCGTGCTCACAGGCTGCAGTTGCGACACGCTTGTCTTCCCGCACCTCATTAGAGAAGCAGTTAAGAAAAGGAACCAGGAAGGAAATCAATGTTTCTGTCAGGACTGTTTAGCGTGATGCACCATAGACCAGGCCGCTGTTTTGCTGCCTGGGGCAATGTTTAATTCATGACGCTTTGGTAAAAGCCAGACGCAGTGACTCCAAAACCCATTAATGTCCCGTTTTCGCCCCTTTCACTCCACATCACCAGGCAGCTTTCATCACCTCGCGCTTATTTCTTTATATTTTTCCATCTCTTTTTTATTATATTGTACATCCCTAATGTTGTCACTCAACTCCTCTACCCCCCACAAGGGCCTTTCACCTACATACGCGGCGTTGCACCCATTCACGCGCTCATCGCCGGCACCGTATTCTTGCTTTGAGCAAAGCGCATCACATCAAACTATCTCTCGCCGTTACTTTTAGACCGCCTGAATTATTCATCCACTCGTATCTATCTGTGCCACTTGAACACGGGACTCTCAGAGAAGTGCTTTTATTTCCAATCCGCGGTGATGAAATCTGGATGGACCTTTTATTCAACCTCGGCCCAGGGAGGGAGGAGTGGGGGGCGGGCAGAACCGGAGGAAGCCCGAAGCTTCTGGAAGCTTTGCAGTCGGCAGATCATGGCGGCTTGGGAGGAGGTCAGATCTACAGAAAATGCAATCAGTGATCCAAGAAGAGGCAAAGAAGGAGGGATCTGTGTCATGGCCAGCACACACACCCTGCTGGAGGTTTATTTTAATGTATTCTGAGTTCGAGTGGACGACTTGAGCACCAATACACACATTTTGAGAGGCCATATCCGCTCCTCACACACACATTCACAGAAATTTGAATGCGTCTTCCTCTAGAAATGCATCTCAGTTGCTATGCCACATCAGTTGTGGCCCCTTGACCTCTTACCATACACGTCAATTGCACTTTGACGCATTTTGCATACAAAACAAGAGGTCAGACTGTTGTGGAGCATATTTATTCAAAGTAATCAACATGGACACACATGCAGGCCTGATTAAAACATTTCTGTCGCGGCAAACAAACAATCTTGTGTACTGGCAGGTTATCAGATTTACACACGCATGCTAATGCTTTTGGGAGCACGAGCCTTCACACTGATGTACACACACAGGCTCACATACAGAAATGCGTTCACTTATTAACACGCAGACCAGCAGCGTGCAAGACCAGGCCGGCGGGAAGCCACAATTATGCAGGATAACATTTTGAGTGTCACATTTTGCACACCCTAGCATGAATGTGGCCTACATAAAGGTGGCTAACACGCAGGAGCAGGCTCCACATTACATCATGGTAATGATACACATCTCCCTCTCACACACACACACACACACACACTCTCACATTTGTGGTTGCATGCATGAGTTTGCATAGGACTTGGAAAATCTCTGTCCCTCAGGATAGCAAATGGCAAAAATGACACAAACACACATACACATACACAGTACTTATGGTTTATTCACCTCGTATCTAATGAAATATCTGTTTCTCTCAATTTTTTGCTTGAATTGATTTCTAGCTTTTGTGTTGTGACAGTTTAGCAGTTGAGAATGTGTATGTTGGGTGTGCTATTTCTGTCGATCCATCTGTTTCATTTTGTTCTTAACTAAGAGAGACAGATGCTATGATTAATATGTCATCAATTAGAAAAAAAATAATCTGTCGATCTTCCCACTGTCCATGGCCACCTGGGGGTGACTTCATCTAGCATCTGGTAAAACCTGTATATTAAATACCAACGGGATTAATTTCGAATAAATTCAACGACTCTTTAATGTAAACCACAGTTTCTGCCGTTTGAAATCCTGGTTCTTGTCCCGTCATTGACATAAATCCTTTTCAGACTGAGGAGAGGCACCACTGCAAAGTGTTATCGCATTATCACGTGCACTCAGTGACTCACACAGGTGCAAACGCACACAAACCTCGCAGGATGACGTCTGGCACGCAGTCAACTCCACATTTTTAATCTGTTTGGGTGTGTTTAGCGTGAAAAGGGACAAGTAATTGGGTTTGTCACAGCGGTATTTTTAGTTTCCATCTCTCGCAGTTTGCAGCAGAACAAGGATGCGTATGTGTGTGTATGTCTATGTGTGTACTTGTGTGCGTGTGTGCACATGCGCGTGTATGTGTGATGAGCTGTCGTGAAAAAAAAACAGAGCAGAATATGCAGCTTTAGGAGGTGTGGAAAGGAGAAGAGTGATGGAATAATCTCAGAGAGGATGACAGGAGGGAGAGAAAATTAGACTAAGAGGGGAAATGAGGAGGCAAATAATGGGGGGAAGGCGAACGAGGCAAGAGGCAGTGCGTTCCCAGAGTGGCGTGTGTGTGCGTGCGCACGTGTGTGTGTGTGTGTGTGTGTGTGTGTGTGTGTGTGTGAACGAGGTTTCTCAGGACGCAGTCAGCTTATTTCGGGAAGCATCCTCTGCAAACTTGCACCAGCATCAAGAGTGGCACTGACCTTTATGTAAAATCCCATATTTGCTGGAGGCATCGAGGAGATGACAGAAAATGTGTTAAACTCAAATCTTTGTGGAAAAAATAAAGCAGGGTATTACCCACATGCTCCTTTGGTGTTTACCAATTCTGTTTATTTGGCAAAGAAATCCGGTACACACAGTGGAATAGCCATAATGGATAAATAATTTCATGATGTCCAACAGCTCCTCAGTTATTTTGCCGTAAGGGTAAGTCAAGTGTGGTGTGTGTGAGACAGAAACTGCTGATCTGAAATGATGTGTTCCCCTTCAGGAGGTTAGGGCTGCATCGTCAGCGGAAAAAAAGGTGAGAGTAGGGGGTGAAGGAGTGTGGCAGAGGCAGGGAGGGGAAGGAAAGAGGGAAGGGTTTGAGAAAGTGAAGTTATTTGTGAGAAACCCTTCAACACCAAAGCAGATCTTGAAAAAAAGGAGTTTGCTGTTATAGTTCCAGCAGAAATCTCATTCGTCGTCCATCATTTCTTATTATCGTAGACAAGGACATATTGTGTACGCCGGGGGTTCAGAGGGTCGCTGTTTCCATTCCGACATCCAAGGACCTTATAATGGTTGGAAATAGTTATCGAGGCCAAGAGGTTTAGGCGATGGACGAGGAATTCTGGGGTTGAAAAGTATCTCTGCCTGTCACAGAGAAAGTTGCAGCTCCATGTGCTGACAGGGAGGTTGGACTGATTCTGTGCACAGCAGTGGCAGCTAAGCAGCCCTGAGGACTCGGTTACGTGGACTGAAGGGTGGCCGCCTCAAGTCCACGTATAGATCAAATCGTGGAGGTCAGACTGGTGGCTGGAGAGGTTCAGTTAATCTCCTGAGAACTTCCGAACTGCCCTTGGGCAAGGCACCTTATCCCGCTATGCAACTCAGCGTGTGCAGCCTCTTTTCCCTGACAGCTGGGTCATGGGTTCCTTCGTGCATGTGTGTGTGCTCGGCCTGTGCATGTGTACTCGATGAATACTACAAGTGGACACCTCAAACTTCTCTGAAATAAAGTATATTTTCATCTCCCTAGATACAAACATCACATTGGCTATGTTTATGCATCTTAGTGCTGAAAAAACTGCAAACTTGTCATCAAACCTCTCTTTTGTCGTCGCTTTTTGTTTCCTTAGCTTGCGTGCACACACTCACACTCACTTTCACACATACACATACACATACACACACAGTCACATTCTCACACACACACTCATAAAGAGGTTGTGCAGAGAGGCGCAGAGGGCGCTCGGTAAATACACGTTTTGTCAGTTGTTATTAACCACGGTGGGGAGCTCCCAGTGTTTTTGCTGACTTTTGATATCGGCGCTCTTTTGCTGCGATAAAGGATTCGAGACTGTAAAATCTTATTGATTACTCCCGCGTTGATGTGTTATATGTCTCTGTGTGTGTGTGTGCGTGGGCCGGATGTTATGAGTGTGTGCGCATATGTTCACGCGAGAGCACATAAAACACATGAGACGGATGGTGTATTTTGTCTTTAAATATTGCCTTTAAATCTCACCCTCTCTCTCTCTCTCACCCTCTCTATCTTTCCCCGTCACACACACTCTACCACTTTTTTTCATTGTGGCGCAATAGCTGGGTATCTACTCGCCTGCCACCCTTGGCTTAGCAATGTTGCCCGGTGGGGCTGCCGTGCCATCCCCAAAGAGGGGATCATTACTGCCCTCCATTCCTCCATCAGAGAGGTCAACTCATCCACTTATACCCAACTTAAACTTGCGTCATTTATGTGCTTGTTTGTGCACATTAATTTCTAAAGGTTTGGCATTATTCCACCGAATTCTCAGACTCTGAAAATAAACGATGTATTTTGACGATGTAATGGACACATAAACCAATTTTCTTGGTTTTATTTCACATTATAAATGCAGTAGTTGAGCAACTACAGGGGTGTTTAGTTGTTAGGGGTTCTTTTTTAGTATATACTGTATGTATGAAATGGTTGCTGGTAAGTTTTTTTTGTTTTTGTTTTTTTTGTTTTCTTCTTGTTCTCAAAGTTCTCCATGGGTAAGAATCACCTATGCAACCTCTCAAGTAAGCAACATAAAGAGAGATAAATTTCATATTTGTGTTTCGTGAATCTTAGATAATTTACAACACAAATATGTAGTTTTATTGTGCTCAATATCAAATGTTGAATAAAAAAATGTTTTCATTACACATACACAACTTACACACGTCCATGAGATGGATCACAGCTGACTGCAGTGACAGCAACTGAGTCCAGCCTGTTGTATTTGGTTTGAAAGCTGCCAGTTGGTTGCTTGAAACAAGTCGAAGCCACATTAGAAATCTGCATATCTGTGGAAAAGAAAAGGCATGTTGACAAATGTACAGTAACTGGTGGATTTGATGAACGAATGAAGGAAGCTGTGAAGGTTTGTTTTCTTAATGCTATAACATCATCAAGAATGTGTAGCTTCATACATTTCCGGGAAGAATTAGTTTGCAAATTCATGTACATTATCAAGAATGTGTAGCTTTATACATTTCTGGGAAGAATTAGTTTGCAAATTCATGTATTTTGTAAGGTTAGGTGTTGACATGTCAGTGCTGACAAGGTCCTGAAAAGGGACAAATATCTATGAAATGTCTGTTAATTGTTGAATTATCCAAACTTTAAAAAAGATTATGTATTCAATTTTTTACAACACTCTATCATCAGAGTTAGAATGGCGTAGATGTTTAATCTGTCTGACTCCTTAAGTAGACGTTTATTCCTGTGTGTTCATGTTTGTGTGTGTAGGCATGTGCGTGTCTGTCCGTGAGTTTGTGTGAGTGTGTGACTCACTCTGTGTCATCAGCAGTGGGGGTGTTATAGCTTTGGAACAGTGGCTGCATGAAAAGTCCCAGCGTTCCCACCACACACACCAGGATGAAGATCCACAGGAATAGACGGTCTATCACCATGGCTACGTACTTCCAGTCCTCTATTATCTGGAAGCCAACCAACACATGATTATCAGGTCATTTTACCATCACTGCCACTCAGGGTGGAGATTAATACTTTAATTATTTAATATAGGCATTTGCTGTAATAACAAATAAGAGACTTTTCTTGTCGTGGTGATATTCATGACTTAAAAAATGAAAAAAAAACGTCATTATTGTAAGTAGTAGTACAGTGACAGGCGGTCAGGGGAGGCAGGAGAGGCCATGCCTCACCTGTCATCGTGGAGAGAAAAAAATGTCAAATGACAAAGTTAATTAGATGGTTACAGTGATTTGCACAATAAAGATATTTTTAAACATGATCTGTTACCTGCTGCCATCAAATGGTGAAGCTACTCTGTAGGGCTCATGTGTTTGTGAATCTGATTGTGAAGTAGTGGTAGTAGTAGTTGTACAGTATAATTTTTGTTGTTGCTATTAATGGTATTATTATCATCTTTACGCTTCATCATCTCATTTTGTTACTCATTTAGTCAAAGTCTCACCCCTTCATCGTCATCCTCTGTCTTCATGTGTTCAGCGATGTATTTCACTCCATCCACCGCCTCCTCTACAGCCACCGAGTCCCACTGGACAGGAACGTGCCTGCGGCTGTCTTGACAGCCGCTGCTTACATCTGGAATACTTCCTGCCTTCCAGTCAAACCTCTGGGCCTCATTCACGTAGTACGAGTCTGTGCCTGTCCTGATCCCGCTGAGTTTGATGTTGGAGTAGTTCTTCCTCTCCATGTAAGTGTTGCTGTTTTTCTCACTCGTGTGCCTGTTGGCGTATTTTCGACGGAGCTTCTCGCGGACGCTGGAGGAACCTGGACGCCTCATGAGGAGGAAGGTGGGGAGCCGGACCAGGAAGAGCCTTTTGACCCAGGCGGGCATATAGTGAGTGGAGGGGGAACGGTGGTGCAAGTTCAGGACACACACAGTGCTCACGATGGAGAAGGTGACCAGCACCATGGTGAACATCAAGTATTTGCCTACAAGAGACAGAAAATCAAAAAGGACATTGAAAACACATCTTTTCTCTTTCTTCAATGCAAAGGGCAGCATCGTAAAATTTTATCAAGGTCAAAAACGATCTGCTGTCATTATGATTAGCTAATTGGGAATCAATTTTTTGAGGTTTCCTCACATTCTAAGAACTAAAGCTTTACTTTAACCCTTGGATGCACAACCTACCAATATCTACACTCTTCCACAAAAGGGGTCATTTTCTCAAAATATTGGGGACTTTCTCAAAATGAGTGAAAATATAAATAAAGAAAAATATTGCTTCATGTCATAGACATGTTTCATGAGGAGTACCTGGACTATGAATATATTACAATTTTTCTTTACAAATATTTTGAAGAATAACAACCTCTGGGGTAATTTTTGACGTGTGCATCTGAGGGTTAAGGTAAAAGCTGTTTGCCATATTAGCTATTTGAGAAAAAACTGCAAAACCAAGTACAGATGTTAACTGCGCATACCGCAGTCATGGCAATGGAAGAACGTGGAGTTTTACAAATGATGTAGACATGGCACAGACTTATCCAGGGACTGACCTATGAGCGGCACTGCCAGGGAGGTGGGTGGCACTATCTTGGATATGAGCAGGAGAAACACAGTGAGTGCCAGCAGCACAGAGATACACAGCGTCATCTTCTCCCCGCAGTCCGACGGCAGGTAGAACACGAGGATGGCCAATGACGTGATCAACACGCACGGGATGATCAGGTTGATGGTGTAGAACAGCGGCTTCCTCTTGATCACGAAATCATAAGTGATGTCCAGGTACGTGATGTCGTCGGGGTCCTCGTTTTTACGTGCTGGCAGAGACACTATGTCCCACTCACCGCTGGGGGTGAAGTCGTCCCGACTAGCAAAGTCGCTTGTCAGGATCAGGTCCACCTCGGTGTGGTCGTACGTCCACGAGCGGAACTTCAGGGTGCAATTTTGTTGATCGAAAGGGAAGTTCTGGACCTCGATGGCACAGGCGGACTTGTAAATGGCAGGAGGGAGCCAAAATATGTCCCCAGTGTTGGAGACCACAGCATTGCAATAGAATGAGACCTCATACACACCATCGGCACTGCCAGGAGAAAGTGGAGAGATATGAGATTAATGGTGCTGAACTAAACCAGGAATGAAATTTACATAAAGATTACTTTGTTAAAAAAAAACTCAGCTTGTCCTTGCAAAGGTGCTGTGAAACTAACCCAGGTGATTCCATTGTGGGGTATTAAACCTTAATCTATTCAAACCAAGACTGGAATGGAAAACTCTATTAAAAACATGTACAAAGACTGGAGTTTCTACCACTAATACAGAATGTGGAAGAAAGTTTTGGAGACCTCACAATTAAAAGACAGTTTTCACAAAAACAACTCCTACTTGTTGTAGAGCACAATATCAGGAAGCCAAATGCGTTTGGATGGTATTCTGAGTTTCCTGATGCCTTCATACTTGTCAGGATCCCACCTGAGCCTGTAGTCGTTCCACTCCTGTGAGAGAGAGAACGCCAGAACGTTAAGTTTCTCAGAATAGAGCCCTGCTGATTATGGGTGACACTGTCCGTCTCCGAATAGGAAGCAGAAACTCTACCTGAAAAAGCCACAAGTTGGTGGTCATTATTTGCTCTCTTTCGTTCTGCAAGTAAATAATCAGATATGTTGTTATGCATTCTACACAATAACACGCATCTCTGAGGCAGACAGTGACTATAACATTTCAACAAGTGCAAATTGTCCTCGCTGGTACATGCATGGTGTGGAATGTCAAAAATACACACAATTATTACAAGTTCAAATTGGGAGATAAGTTTTGCAGAATCATGTATCTGCAGACATATGTTGTTATCACTGGATAGGAGAAGAGAGTGGAAGGAATGAGGGAATGTATCAGATCGTGTGTGTGTGCGTGTGCCTGTGTGTGTGCGTGCGAAGGAGTACTGCGTACTCACCACACTGATGAGCTGAGACAGCATCACCTGAATGGAAATGGTGACTTGCTGACTCTTATTAACGGCGGGTCGGATCAATTTGTTGTAGCGTTCTGGACCCAACAAGTCATTCACCAACCTCTCCTCTGCATTCTCTGCTATGCCGACTACGAATATGGACGTGCACACACACACAAATACACACACACCAGAACAGAAACAGTGTGCGACAGAGAGAGAGAGAGAAACAGAAACATTAAAATGAGAACTTACCGTGATGATTTAAGTCAGGTGTTGGCAATTCATTTTTTACTAGGCGCCACATGAGAAACCTGAATTGTGTCAGAGGGCCACCAACTTTCTTCCATTGTAAAATGCTCTAAATTAGATGTTTTGAATAGCTGGCACTGATGATCAGAGTGTTTGTTTTGTTTAAGTTGTTTATGATTGGCCTCCTGTGGGCCAGACAGGGACCTACAAAGGGCCAGATGTGGCCCGTGGGCCGTAGTTTGCCCAGGTGTGCTGTAAGTGAATGAACGTCCCGTGCCAGGCACTCCTGTTTTGGCCTGAAGCAACTCGATGCCAAACACATTTCACCTTAATGTGTAATGTGAGAGTAATGTTGCTGCAATACATGATGGTGTTCTGCTCTCTCTAATCGAGCACATCGTGGAGGAGAATGTCGTCACAGCTGGAAAGAGAGCAAACAAAAGCGGGCCGCAACGGAACGCCCTCAGACGCGAGCTTCCATGGGTCATGCTTTCCTTTGTGCCCGAGCAGCAGCTTTATAAAAGTATATATGTGAGGAAACCACAATAAACAATGGATGCGGCGCTCCAGTTGCTTGTCAAGATAACACAGCACGACTATTAATATTCGGAGCAAATTGCCTCCTCTAATGCACGAATCTGTTTTTGTTGTTTGAAATGAGAGACCCATACTTGAGTGAACATGTTTCCCTCCTCAGCACCCTCCTCATCCTGTGGCTGGGTTACGGTTTCATATCACAGTGAGCGGCAAAATTTTTGTTTGCCTGCATCCCTGGATCAAAATCATCAAGGCCATGGAGTTAATGCAACCTGTGCTGGACTTTGTGTAAAACGCTGTGCGGTGAACTCAATGTCGGCACAAAGTGTCTATTTTCAGGCCTCCATATCATGTAATATCATAAACAAAACATCAGCTGCTTTCTGTCTCTCCTGTGGTGTGTTTTCCCTCCCCACACACACTCTCCTCTTAGCATGCAGCGCATTGATAACACAGCATTTGGCTCTGGCAATTAAAAGCAATTAGAATTAGAATTAGAATCAGAGTCCTCATTACATCAAACAACTATGACTTGTTTCATGTTAGTTTCCTTTTTTCTCCTTTTAAATTTATAGAATGCAATTTATGAAACAGCACAAAAAAGAATTTAAAAAGGCAGCTCACAAGGGAATATCCTTCAAAGGACAACTGGCACTCATCGTTTTGCAAAGCGAATGCAAAAAGTAGAGGGCAGCAGAAAAGTGCAACATGCTTTGTTGGACGAATATGTGGAGAAAATTATTTATCTTAAGACTACAAGGTGTCTTTGCCATGATAGGTAGAGTGCTGACAGTTAGCAGTCATTTAGACTCCATTTGTTTTGTAGCAGTATTTAAAAATGTTGAATAAAATCGTTGTTTAGAACATATAAAGCGATTAAATTGAATTGTATTGCTTTGTTACTGAAATTGGAAATAACAACTCAAAAATACAAGGTGGACTGATTTCCAGGCACTACGGATCGACTGTGATTTTGTGGTTGTATACATAAAATTTACCACAGCAAATATTTGAAAGCTCAGACTGCAGCAGCATCACACAAGCAGGCAACCACACACACAGGAAGAGAGAAAGACAGAGAGAGAGAGAGAGAGAGAGAGAAGAGAGAGGCTGACACTTGCAAACCACAGCGTTGGAGGTATTTTATGATATAAGTCTGATGTAAATGATCCATATTTGGACTGCTGTGCTTCTGGATACATCGCTTTAACCAGTCAAGTAAGTCGTTTTGAACACGGCCATACTTTCTCTGCCAATGAGACCCAATCAGCTCAGCCACTTCAGGGTAAATGAGCTGTGCAACATCTGATGTTTGGCACCATATCTACAAGATGTATCTGGGATAAGTGCAGCGTTTGATAAACACTGATTCTACTGTGTGTGTGTGTGTGTGTGTGTGCATCGGCCTCATGTCGATCCTACAGCCTCTATAGTGCTGTGTGGATGATGGTGGAAGAAAGACACTTAATGAGTGAGTGAGTGAGTGAGTGAGTGAGTGAGTGAGTGAGTGAGTGAGTGAGTGAGTGAGTTGTTTAGTATTTCGAGTGAGTGAGTGAGTGATTTTAGTGCATGAGAAACTGAGTAGGGCGAGTGAGTGAGTGAGTGAGTGAGTGAGTGAGTGAGTGGTTTAGTATTTCTAGTGAGTGAGCGAGTGAGTGACGAGTGAGTGAGTGAATTTAGTGCGTGAGAAACTGAGTGAGCGAGTGAGTGAATGAGTGTATGGGTTGAGTGAGTGAGTGAGTGAGTGAGTGAGTGAGTGAGTGAGTGAGTGACATGCACGTGTGGACACCAGGTCAGACTGGGTGTGTCCGCTGACGGGAAACCCATCGTGCTATCCTGACTAAAGCGCGCTGCACCTACCTTCAACTACAGTAAATACACGGTGGAATCATTTTAACTCACTGAGATTTCACCATTAGCACAAAATAGTAATACTCACAGGAAAAATAGAGAGGAAGCAGCAGCAGCAGGACAGTGTTGACGGCCATCTCTCTCCTGTCGTGCCCACGATGGAAATTTGCGCCTCTGTCCCGCTGCCCACAGAGCAGATGATGCGTGTGTGAGGATCACATAGAGAAACGCGCCCTGTGTACCTGCGTCAGTGTTCTCACTCATTGAAGAAAAAGCAAACACGGCCCAGAGCTCGGATGTCGCGTCTGATGCGTTAGTTTTGGATGGAGCACATTCGATGGCGTTCCAGTTCCTTATCTTGACTCAACATCTCCCTTCCTTTCGTGAGGCCGTCACTGGCACTTACAGGGCTCGTCATCCATAATCAAACGCCGGACAATTATGCGATAAAAGTTCTTTGGGCTTCTCTTCTGAACTTCTGCTTTGGAGACTTGGCCGCAACTTATCGTGCGTAAAAGCGCGCAGACGGGACGCGGTTTCCTCGCCGATACTCCAAAGTCCGGGGGACGTCCCGTCACGGTCTTTCCATCCACAGGACTCAGAGATGCTCCGACGCTCAGCTGGGAGGCAAAGCGGGGGGTGGGGGAGTGGGGATGGGAGGCGTGTGTGTGTGTCTGCCACAACCCAACTATTACGTCTCATTGGGTCAACTTTATTATACAATGTCAATCGCCGTAATGTCAATAGAAGATTCCAGATTTCTTTGATTCCTGATTTATAAGCTTTTTGCTTTCCGTCACACCTCAGAGTCACTGGCCAAGCTCAGCATCGGCCCAAGGGAGTGTGTCTGTGTACTCTGTTCGTTTATTCTTAATTATTATGTAATCAACAATCGGGAATGAGGAATATTTTATTGACATTACAGCAATTTGCATTCTGTAATGAAATTAAGGCACTGAGTTCTAGTGTAAAATGGTATAAAAAAGAAAAAGAAAAGGAGAAAAAATCTTAATACAGAAAAAATATACAGGAAAATATGCAGTTGGAACATTTGGAAATTATAGCAGCAAAAATAAAACTTAAAATCGTGTTCATGTAATGGGGAAAGCACGAAAACATGTGGGATGTATTACAATTTCACTGAGTTAATGATGATGGACTTCAGAGTTTATTCATTACATTACCTTGCATTAAAGGACATTAGTGGGCCAAGGAATGGCATCTGTGCTGACATTGTTTCCTGGGGAAAATATATCAATAAACCAGCAATATCACAATTAGTTAGCAGAGGCAGTTGTAGTACCATCAGCATTGGAAATTCTAATGATGGTAGAAGAAGAAGATGAAAAAGATGTAGTGATCTGCTGCATGTGTGGCGATTTGTTTACAGTTTAGAGACGTGAAATGTGCCAACCTGGGAGCACCAGGAGACCCCAAACCCCTCCGCTTCATATCGTCATCACTCCAGGTTGAGAGTGAAGTTCTATTCCATGGGTGTCTTTCACTGCTGGAAAACCGTCGAAGTCGCTAATAACAGCTAATGTCACACATACATACATAGAGTCACAGTCTCCATCACAGCGAGGACCCTCAGGTATATGACAGATCCTAGAAAAGCCATGTCCACAGTCCACAGGGACCTGCTTCTCCTGAAAGAGCTCACACCAGGTGTATTTTTAACCGTGCGAATAGAGAAGACAGGAGCTGCCAAAACATTAAGAGGAGAGTCATGTTGGAGGCCACTTTGCCGCAGGAGTCACATTAGAAATGGAAGAGATTGTTCCAATGACGAAAAAAGAGGGTGAAATGTCAGCAAAATGCATTTTTATTTCACTTTGAGTCTCTGCTTCATAAATAAGCCAGTTTTGACTTACAAAGCAGCTCAGTGGTCAAAAGATATTTGCCACAGATTGCAGATTGTCATTTACTTACTATCATATTCATTTGCAGTCTGTCATCAAACTGAGGATTTTTGTTTCATCTGACAGTAACAAACATGCTTTTGAAAATAAAGGAAATTAAAGTACCCAACAAAATCACATTTTCAGGAGAAGACAATGCACTTTTTAACCTAATGTAATTTTAGCACTGTGTTTACGTTCCTTGGCGTCTACTAAAATCAGTCTTGGTGTGATTTCACATGCATCATCACCCCGTAGAAGCTACATGAGCTTTGGTTGAAAGATGTGCCTTTTTAATACAGTTTTATCAATGTATTATATTCTATTTGAACATGTTGAGGAAGATGCACGTGCCGCCTCAGGAGCTGATAACAGTAATTTGGTTCAGTGCATTGTATCGCATCTTTTTTTTTTTTCATCTTTGAGATGAGCTCTACTGACCTGTTCTTTGTGATCAAATATCAATATGCAACTAGTGCACCTGCTACCCATGGAAGGAGGCCACAAACACTTCTGCAACATAAGGTTTCATTTATAGCACAGAGGCAGACCTGTGCACCACTAACTGAAGTAGTATTAACTCAGTTAGTTGGCACTGACTGATTCACAAACATAGTGCTGAATTAGTTCGAACCAACTACCAGTGCTAACCAGTGCTAGAAGGTGAACTACGACCCAAGTTTATTTAGTTTTGACTTGTCAAATTGTCAAAAAGACAATCAGGAAAATATACATTCTTGTAAATGGTGTAAATCATCCAGGATAAGTGCTTTGAGTTTGAAGTATTTATATTGCTATATGTATCATCTGTCTGTTACCTCACATTTCACTTACAGTACTACTAACAAAGAGAGGGATGGCTAAGATTCATTTTGTATCACCCTGGGCTACCGCATGCTGCCAATGTTTCACCACTAGGTGGCGATAGCAACTAATGCGATATTCAAATTGATTGAATTTGACGTGTCAGAGTTCTCAATCTTTGTGTCATTCTTAATTTTTTTCTTTTTAATTTGCTGTTTGACAAAAAAAAAAAAACCCAAAAAACATATAAACTGCTCTCATAGGGTGTGTCAACTAATGTGACAATCCATGGACAAATAGAGAATAACTCCATTTACGTAACCTGAATATATTTATATGTAATATATTAATAAGAAATGTATATAAAAGATAATCACACACAAACAGCTGCAGAGCCAGACCTCAGCAAGACAAAGGGGGGAAACGTCAAGAAAGGGAAAGAGAAATATTGTAAATACACAACGATACATTCAGGTGGGTATGTTGATGAGGCGAGAGGTGGGATGATGTTGGAGGGAGGGCCGCATGGCAGCCAGGCGAGGAAGGATGGAGGCACAGTGGTGTGAGATGTTGTGAACAAAGGGTAGCGCTGAGGTTGCTTGGGTAGCATTGACCCTCCGTATGTGGGGCAGGCAGCACCTGAAAATAAGAAGAAAAATGGCACGAAGCAGAGGAACGTGAACCCACACGCCAGAGTGAGGGGGAGCGAGTGTCTGGCCAGGCTGTGTGAGGGTTTGTGTGTGAGTGATGTGGACAGTGATGTAGTGGTGATTTATGACTTAGAATTGCTAAGATTGTTTGTCGTATGGGACGAGCAGCTTTGTGACATTTAAAATATAGATAAATGAATAAAAAATAAAAAGAGGAAGGACTCAACTCAGGACATACTCAACATGTTTCTAAAGCGGTTGCAAATTTTGCAATACACAGTATGTGCACCAATTGTGTCATAGAGAGGGGGGCGGAGAGAGAGAGAGAGAGAGGAAGGGGGAGGCCAAGGGAGAGAGTGAGAGATGGAGAGAAAGAGAGAAGGGAGAGAGAGATGGAGAGACGAGGAAAGAATCAAGCGCCAGTCCATGTCTCTGCACTGCAGTCCATAGATGGCAGCACAGGCTATGACGTCAAAATAATCTGAGCCATCAAGTATGTGTAGATTTTAAAATTCTTAAAGGGCTAATCAGGATATATTGTGCATCTCTCTCCAAATATATGGCCAATCAAGCAGTTAGGGGCATCCTGAGTTCTGCCGTAAAATAATGGTTTGTTTTATGTGATTGTTTAACTCACTATCCTGCTTCCATTCCTTCTTACTACCATCTAAATATCTCTTTGATTTGCTCTCCATGATTTTTCTTTCATTTCATATTTTTTTTCAATTACTATAGTCAGTTTTTAAGCAGCAACCGTGAGTGAATGTGTGAAGTCTGTTCGTACTCCGTATGTGATGTTGGGCTTTGCAAACAAAGATGACAATAGTTGAGAGCAATTTTCTATTCATCTGTACATCCAATATTCAGGGTGCACGAAACTATCTGTATAAAATTGTGTTTTACCTTTCATCTCTGCACAAATACAGTAAAGGTTACTTGTATCGAGGAATGAGCAGTGGCCATGGACGTTCTAAGCACATAGTGTATGACATTTATAAAGCCAGGTCATTTATGTGCAGGAGCAGTGCACCTAGGGTCCTTAACCCAGTCCGCAGGGGGCACGATTACAATCAAGTCAAATCGCCGTTTCATTGACGTGATAAACCAAGACAGAATGAGCCATCAATCAACTGGAGAGCTTTGCAGATGGTGTTGTGTGCTTGAAACATAGCT
>OMPJ01010499.1:0-11257 GCA_900312935.1 Carapus acus
AGGGAGAGGAGATTGAAGATGAGGAAGAGAGGGAGAGGAGGACTCAGTGTGTCATCTGTTTCTAGTCGCATAGTTTTGTCGAATTATAGGCTTTATCGAAAAGGAAAGTTTTAAGCCCACTCTTAAAAGCAGTGAGGGTATCCGCCCCCCGGACTGAAGCAGGAAGATGGTTCCACAGGACAGGAGCCTGATAGCTAAAGGCCCTGCCCCCTATTCTATTCTTGCTGATTTTGGGGATCACTAATAACCCGGCGCTTTCGGAGCGAAGACCTCTGGTTGGATGATAAGGGACGATCAGTTGTTTAAGGTACGATGGTGCCTGATTATTGAGTGCCTTGTAAGCAAGGAGAAGGATTTTAAATTATATTCTCGATTTTATTGGCAGCCAGTGGAGAGAAGCTAACACTGGGGAGATGTGGTCTCTTTTCTTAGTTCCTGTCAGTATACGTGCTGCAGCGTTTTGAACCAGCTGGAGAGGCTTCAGTGTCTTGTTGCTACAGTACAGTACAGCAATTGATTTTGAAATGAAACTAAAGTGCTGAATTCCCGTGCAAAGGAGTAGAACAAGGAGAAAAAAAGAAACAAGAGAGGATCTATATACAGAAGAAATATAAACACACAATATATACAGTATAAATACAGATGGAAATAATAATAGCTGCGCTGGTGGGGTAGGAATGTTTTGAAGCTGACTGGAGTGTTAAGCATTTACTGTAAATTTTTCTAATCTAATACTGTTAAGGTGACTTATGGTAGCTGAGGTAAAAGCTGTTCCTAAGTCTGGTAGTCCTAGGTTTAATTGCCCTAAAATGCCTGCCTAAGGGCAGACGTTCGAACAGTCTATGTGCCAGGTGTGATGGGTCCTCGAGGATCCTTTTTTGCATTTCTCCTGCAGTGGTAACTGTAGAGTTGATGCAGTGAGAGGAGAGGGCCGCCAATAATCCTCTGGGTGGCCTGGATGACCCTCTGGAGTTCCTTCCTCTGCGCTACTGTGCTGTTGGAGAACCATGCACAGAGCCATTAGGTGAGGATGCTCTCTATTGTGCAGTGATAGAAGGACTCCAGAAGTTTCTCTGGGATGTTGGGGATCTTGGGGTCTTGTTCACAAGTGAGGGTAGAATGCAACGGGAGACTGACCGACGGACTGATGCAGCAGCGGTAGTGATGCTGTCGATGTACCGGCCCGTCGTGGTGAAGAAGGAGCTGAGCCGGAAGGCAAAGCTCTCTATTTACCGATCAATCTAGATCCCTACCCTCACCTATGGTCATGAAGTTTGGGTCATGACCAAAAGGACAAGATATTGGATACAAGCAGCGGAAATTACTTTCCTCCGCAGGGGATGCACTCTACAAGATAGGGTGAGGAGTTCTGTTACCCAGGAGGAGCTCAAAGTAGAGCTACTCCTCCTCCACATCGAGAGGAGCCGGTTGAGGTGGCTTGGGCCTCGTGGATGCCTTATAGGGAGGTGTTCTAGGCATGTCCTACTGGGAAGGGGCCCTGGGGAAGACCCAGGACATGCTAGAGGTACTGGAGCACGAAGTCTGGGCTTCCCCTCTGAGACTTATACCCCCGCAACCCGGCACCTATCAAAGATAGGTGACAGAAAATGGAACGATGGATGTATGGACAACGAAATTTGACTTGTTCCTAAATCTTGCATTTGGTCCCAAAATTTTGCATACTTTGGGGGGGCAATTTCAATCATGCACTCTCTGAGGCAACCCCTCATACTGTCACTGAAAAGTATTTCTTTCTATGTGTCACCACATCACAATGATGATATTGATGATTCAAAAACATTACTTGGTGTGCTAATTGGGTCTTTGTGGTCCACCATTCTCCTCAGGCCATGTTTGAGCTCATTACCTCGGAAGCCTCTTACTATAAGAGTTTGGAGATATTGGACTCCCATTTCCTTCAAAATCCTGTTTTAATCAACACTCTAAACCAATCTGACATGCACTTCTTGTTCTCAAACATCAAAGATGTCATGAAAGCAAGTGAAAGGTATGAAATAAGTATCAAATGTATATGAATGATTCATTCTCAGGAATAATTGATGTTCATCAGCAAAATCATTAATTCTATTAATCTTTTCAGGTTTCTGATGGATCTGGAGAATAGGCTTGAACAGTCAATTATCATCTCTGATGTTTGTGACATTGTCCACTTCCATGCTGTAGAGCACTTCCACGTGTTTACTAGTTATGTGATTAACCAGGTCTACCAAGAAAAGAACTACAGACGCATTTTGTGAGTACACTGCGTGTCTGTTTATGTGAACATGCAGTCTGCTGGTTCTGTGCATTTACACCGTAAACCGAATAAAAGGACGCATTAAACCGTATAAAAGGACGCACCTTGATTATACTCAAAGTTACAAAGTAAGATGTCATTGTGGAAAGGTAACACACAAATTTTGGAGAACTTTCGTGCCACCTACTGATGGATATTTAAAATAAAGTGTCATAATCCTGGCTGTCAAACTTGTCTGAGGGGGTGAGCAGTGGAGTGCACAAGGCAGTATATATCAGTGAGGTATCCATTGCTTGAGCCAGCAGAGAATCAAACTATGGAGGATGAACTTGAAGCACTAACTAATGGTGAACAGCTGTTTAAATGTGGAAAAAGTCATAGTAATCACATTGGTTGCATGAGCAAGTGATGTACCGTGAAGCATGCAGCATGTAAGGTAGACAGATAACCAGTGGAGCAGCAGGAGCGTATCTTGGTGATGTGGTGTGTCACATCAAGTTGCTTGCCACCCAAGATCAAAAACCACATTTGACAATGCTACTGGCAGCAAGACCAAAGAACACGAAGGGCTTACAAATTCCCGGCAGAAATTTACTTTTACTTTTACAATATGAAACGCAGAATAAAGGCCATAATATACTATGCTGAAATTGGCTGCATGAGGGCTGAAAGAAATTGGGTACCAGTATATTTCATCACAAATATTACAAATATTTCTCACGTTTCTCATCAAATCTGGGGTAAATCACCTTTTGGAGAGTGAGGGCTTCTTCAAGGACACTGAGTGGTACAAAGGGCTAACAGGACCTGTTTGACACAAACTTCCGCAGTAACAAAACTGCACAGATTGCTTTTTAGTAATAGTAGTGATAATGACAACAACAGTACCAGCAGTTGTTGTGGTAATTCTTTGAAAAGTCACTGCACACATGTCAATGGTAATCATCATACTTACATAACAATTATCAAGTAACTGCTGACTGACAAGACAACACAGACAGTTCATGGATGTAATGAGAGGGGACATGAAGAAAGGGCGTAAAGGAGTGGATGACATTAAGAAAAAAAGCATTAAGAACAAAAGCTGTTTGCAAATGACACAGCCATCGTCATCGGTGAATCAGGGACAACAAGGAGGAGGAGAACAGGAGCTTGGTGAGAGAGTACGCTTTCTGGTGCCACAGAAACCACTCGTCACTGAACACCTCAAAAAGAAAGGAACTGGTCGTCCAGGTGGGAATGCAACCAGTTATGATCAAGGGAGCTGACATGGAGGTTGTGCACTCCTATAAATATCTTGGACTGTGGCTGCACAGGAAATGCAATTTGGACCACATGTAGAAGAAGAGACAGAGCAGGCTGCACTTCCCGAGGAAGCCTCAATCCTTCAACATCTGCAGGAAACTCCAGTGGATGTCCTACTGGTCCATAGTGGCCAGCATTCTGTTCCACTTGGTGGTGTTCTGGGGTGGCAGCTTCACAAAAAGGCACTCATCCAGGCTAGAAAACTGATGAGACGGGCCGGCATTGTGGTCAGCATGAAGCTGGACCATGAGGCAGCTGTTGTTAGCGGCGGAGAAGAGGAACCTGGATATGGTCTCATGGAAGATACCAGCTGCCCTTTGCACACCGTCATCCACAACCAGAGTAGCCTGTCCAGTGATCGGCTGCTACTCTCCAAGTGCAGGACTAACAGACTTCAGAATGCTTTTGCTCCATTGGCATCGGGGGCGAGGAGGGATGTAACCAGGGTCTCGGGAAGGGAAGTGATCGAAGTAACAGTAGAACAGTGCATCACAGGATAATGTATCTTCATACACAGACTGTGCCTGACACGTTTAATTCGGCCTGAAAGATGATTTTATAACACAGGTGCAACAGCCGTCAGACCAATGGGCACTCGCTCTGAGGCGCTGAACGCAGCTGTCGGAAGGCAGTGGATAGTCTAGCATGTGCAGCCCTCCCCTCCCTCTACGTCAGCCGTCAGACCAATGGGCACTCGCTCTGAGGCGCTGAACGCAGCTGTCGGAAGGCAGTGGATAGTCTAGCATGTGCAGCCCTCCCCTCCCTCTACGTCAGCAACTCACAGAAGACGATGTAAAGTCCAACGCGCACACCCACCCCCGAAATTGGACCCAACAGACTAGCACACAATGGAGGAGCTTAACAGGCAAAAAAAAAGTGAACTCGGAAGAATGCAGCAAAAACATGGGCATTGAAAGGTCGTTGAGGGCTCACCAATGAAATGATAATGTGATTTTAATGGTGTATTTTGCAAAACTTTTCAGGGAGGCAAACCATGCATTTAGAGAGGCTATGGCCATTCTAGAAAACCATCCGCGTGTTCGTGGCCTGTCCTTTACGTCATTCCTTATCCTTCCTTTCCAGAGGATTACCAGGCTAAAGCTTCTTGTTCAAGTAAGTTCATGATAAAAAGATGGTAGGAGGGTCTGAGAGGTAATATTGGAAATTGCTAGATAGACTACACTAGATCCATCCATCCACTTTGTGTTTGCAGAATATTCTAAAAAAAACTGCTGAGATGTCTAACAGGAAAACCAATGCAATTAAAGCACTTCAACAACTGGAGCAGGTAAACATCAGTTCATGTCTGCATTCATTCCTATTAGTGCATGATGGACACTGCCACGACACTGACTGAGTCTGAAATTGGAGTTAAAACACACACGATAAAGTTGAGGGCAACAATATTGTACTCAATACAACAGCGGGGTGACAGAAATATGTGAGCATCAAATGATGTTTGATCAAGTTTACCGTGATCTCACGAGTCAGTCGCACATTTTTTTCACAGTTCAGGGGTGTTAGTTAAACGTGTGCAGTGTATACATGAAATTATTCAAATACATCGTAATTTCACATTTTCGTTCTTATCACACTGACAACTGCGTGATGGCGTTACCCACCAGTATCTACTACTCCTAGACTACTCGGATTTCAACATTACTTTAATACTTATAAGAGGGCAGTGGTTGTTATAGTGAATGACTGGAAGGACAGAGGAAGGTGGAGAGGTGTGATCTGCTGTGGCACCCCTGAAAAGAGCCGCCAAAGGACGTATTCATTCAGCTGGTCTTTACCCATCTCTTGAAAGGAGAAGGGTGAAATATTTTATGAAGCAAATATGTCAACAATTGGATAATGTTGGTAATTAGGTAAGTACCAGTAGGTAGGCGAGTAGATAGTTGGTACTGAATGGATTTGAATGGCAATTCTGTATTGTACTGAGGATAGACTGAGGCTGTTCAAATGTCAAAGGTTGTTCAAGTTAAGACTGTATTGCAAAACCAAAAATCTTTGTATTTCAAAAACAAAAAAACAAAACAAACAAAAAAAGAACTATCTGACCCTTCAACAAGTGTAAATTGCAAAATATTTTCCAAACTACTAACATTATTTAATTTGTGCTTCAGATTTTTAAGGAGTGTAATGAAGGGGTGTGGAAAATGAGTTGCATGGAGGAGCTGATTAGCATTGAGAAAACATTGGAGTTTAGGTTGAAGGTGAGTAAAATCTTGTTACGAATTGGTTTAGGTGAGGATCAAAAAGCAGGTGCAAATTATCTTTAGATGGAACTCAATAAACAAGGTTTAGAATATATGCTGCTCAAAAACATAAAAGAAGCATATCCCCGGAGCAACACTGACCCAGCACCAAACCAGTCATGCTGAACAATGTTGCCAGCAGCATAACGTTAACTGCCACTGCCCGTGAGCTCAGAGTGAACATTTAGAGAGGCTATGGCCATTCTAGAAAACCATCCGCGCCAGAGCTGCCAATTCTGGTGTTCTCTGGTAAATGCCAGTCCATCTCCATAGTGCAGTGTGCACAGGGCCCACCAGAGGACATATGAAGTCTGATTTGGCGGCCATCTACCGTGAGGCTGGTGTCTCGTGGTCTTCCTGAGGGTGACGATGTTGATCATGCGATGACGTTCAGATCTTGCCTGAGCCCGGCAGAGATGAAGATCAGCACCATAAAATCTGAGGCTGCGGAGCTCTTCCAGGTCTTGGTTGCTGGAATTGAAACGATTCCCCATTGAAATATTTTTCAACTAGTACAGGAGTAACAATTGGGCAGAATGGGTTGGTAGACAGGGGCAGGATATGCAATAATGTGGACACAATGTGTCATAAGGAACAGAGAACTGAGCCAGCCTGATGCCGCCTGCATTTGTGTCCTTTTGAAATGCTTTCTTGTGATATCATGTCGCTTTTTTTCAATCTATCTATTGTGAAAATGGCTCTGAAAATGCTCTCTCATTTGTAGTCTGTGCCTATTATTTCCTGTGAACGCTGGATACTTAAGAGAGGCGAAGTACAGCAGATGCCTGGACAAAAGAGTATGAAGACCATGCGTGGCAGGAAGCTTCACACCTCACTTTACTTGTTCCTGTTTAACAATCTGTTGTTGGTCACAAAACGCTGCTCTAAGTAAGTAAAATAGGTATTTCTGTGATTGGTATTGTGTTAGTGTAAGTTTGAACATTAACTGCTTTATTTGTCATCAGTGGAGAAAAGTTTGAGGTCCTGGACTCTTGCACGAGGGCAATGTTGAAGACTGAAGACATAGAAGACCAAAGTTTGCAACAAGAAAATGTCTTCAATCTTCAACTCCTAGAAAATCAAGATAAACGCTCAGTGAACTACATGATCAAAACCTTGACAATGTGGGTACCTGAAAATCATCATGACATCATCAAGACATTTTAGGATGTTTTCAGTGTTTATTGTGATAATTTGTAGATAACATCTCCCAATACAAACTTACTCTATCATGAAATTTTCCTCTTCAGAAGTAAATGACATTGAGCCATCAATAGTGTCAACGAAGAGCATATGCCTATCCCATAACACATTGCAACGCTCCACTGTGCAATATTTCAAATGAAATTCACTGTGAATCCAGGAGACCAGATGGAAGGGTAGCAAGGCCAGGAGCATTGGAGGGAGTTGCAAATTGTTCTAGGCCATGAAAAAGTCTGGAATATACTGCTTGTAATAGTTAGTAATCAATGTTATCCCTCAAGGAATGAAAAACTTCGATGGATGTATGCTCTCAGCCCCACTTCATGCAAGCGGCGCAAGTCAATAAGCAGTCACCGGGCAGGTCTGTCATGAGGTCCATAATTGATTATGGTGCTAAATGTGCACATCAGAGGACGGAATACTTAACAGTGTAGGATTTCACAGAGTGTCCTCAGGTGCAGTGTGTGCAGTCCTACTCGGCACAAGAACCAGATGAACTCTGCTTGGAGATGGCTGATATTTTGACCTTGCTGGAGAGAACAGATGACGGTGCGTGCTGGGAGATCTTCATCCCTATACAAATACTAACTTTTTTATTTGGGCTTCACAGCTCTGCTTGATTTCTCTCACAGGTTGATAGTATGAAAGAAATAAGTGTTTCCTTAACAAGAGAAATCTCATACACGTATTCACAGATGGAAGGTCAGCAGTAACCAATGTAGACAGAATTAGAAATGAGCACGTCAGAGGAGCTCAGACTGTGCAGCTTTGAGAAACATTCATGTGAGATAGAGAGGTAAGATTGAGATGGTTTGATCATGTGCAGAGGAGGGATAGAGTATATATTAGACAAAAGTTGCTGTAAATGGTGCTGCCAGGTAGTAAGAAAATAGGAAGACCACTGGAAAGGTTGATTGAGTAAGTGAGAGCTAACATGAGGGTAGCTGCTGTTTGCTGTTAGAGGAAAGTTGACTTTCTCAACAAATTGTTGACACAGTCTTAAGAGAGTAAGAGGGATGGAGAAGTGTTTTACATTTTGGGATTTGTTCCAGATCCACACAAATATTCCTTCCGTGTCCAAAAGTGGTATAGATAGGGGAGGAAGTCATTAGTCATTGAGTTGAATTTAGCAGTTAAAGTAGCGGTAGTATTTGCAACCAGATTGTTTAACACAACCTTATGAGACGAGAGGATGCCTGAGGAATGGAAGAGGAGTGCATTGGTGTCAACCTTTAAGAACAAGGGTGATGTGTAGAGTTGTGGTGACTATAGAGGTATGAAGCCAATGAGCCACATTGTGAAGATATGGCAGAGAGTTACTGAAGCTAGGCAGCTTAGGCTGCTGCTCACTAATTGTAACCTCCTGAGGTTACAACACTAAGGTTACAATAAGTGAGCGGCAGTGTGGCTTAATACTAAGATAGAGTACAGCCAATGCCATTTTAGTGCTGAAAATGCCGATAGAAGGCGAGAAGGACGTGCACTGCTTCTTTGTGGAGCTGGAGAAAGCATAAGGCAGGGTAATGAGAGGAGAGAAGAGGAATACCACAGTAAAGGTTCATGGATGTAGTCAGAGAGGACGTTGGTGCAGTGAACGTTTCTAAAGAAATACTGTAGATGGGGAGGGATGATCTGCTCTGCAATGCCTGAAGGGGGAGGGATGATCTGCTCCGCAACGCCTGAAGGGAGCAGCCAAAAGAAGAAGATACATGATATTTGTAACAATATATTAATTCATTCATTGATTCTTCAGTAGCTCTGTTGGAGCTTGCCAGAAGGCAGGCTACACCCTTGCCAGATAACCATTCCGCCGCAGGGCCTATCATGGTATACTACATTCATTTAACTGCCTGTGGATTTCTTTTTACTTATGCCTTTTTGGTCTGTTTTTGGTCTAAAGAGACACTATCTTTTTCTGGCGCCAGCATCTGTCTGAGGCTGGACTCGGCCGGTATCTGTGCCACTAAGGAGGGTGCTCTCTTGTGCTCTCATCATCTGCTTCTTTGCAGTACAGCACGTGAACCAGATTGTACAATTGTAGGTCAGTAGACTATCAGAGGTGAGGCAGTAGAAGTTTATTGGCAGGGATCTGGGCAAATGGCCTGGAATGGTCTCTGGTTGTGCCTTCCGCACCTGGTGAAAAATGTTTATTCACCAGGTGAAGTTGGCTAGGATGTTTGCCCATATAAACCTGAAATGCTCTCGCCCCTCTTTTGCCTTGGAAAATGGTTAGTTGGCACTGTGTATTGCATTTCTTTACTTTGGAAAAACACTATCCAATATGCATTGGTGTGTGTTATTGCTTTATATGTTCAGCAATTCACTGACTTGTACAGGTTTAAAATAAGCCTGCACAAGTTATCTATTTGTCTCACCATTATCTTGTGTATTCATTCACTATTAAAGGCTGGATATTGGGCGAAAGGCTTCATGATGGTGAAAGGGGCTGGTTTCCAACTCGAGTTGTGGAGGACATCCAAAATAAAGGACTTGACTCAAAATCTCAGACAGACATTAAGGATCCAGCGCAGCCATGGGCATACCACCCAATTCATTAATAACTGGACACAAGGCATTGTACAAACTGGGCACCAATGACCACTGAATGCATCTTGATTGAAAAAAGAAAAGAAAAGAAATCAACAATATTTAGTGCGTTGGGCTGGGATTTGCTGTTTTTGTTATTTTGATGTATGAAACTTGTCAAATTTTATACATCATGTTGATTTACTACCTGTAAAATAATGAATGCTTACATTACATAAAAGTTGTCTCCTACACAGCTTTCTGTACTGCATGTAAAGGGATGACAGAGGCCAACAGAATGATGATTGAAAAATATGATTTGTCATTGCATGCACATCTTACAAGACAACATTTTCTTTTTCAGCGGTTTTCTTTTTCCATTTCTTTTTCAGTGGTTTACCACTACTGACTGTTGGCATATTATTTCTTAAACAGAGTGGAGAGACTAACTACACACACTTAAAAAACAACAAAAATAAGCTGATTTTATTGTACCAAAATTTCAAGGAGTGAATAAATAATAAAACATCCCATGGAGTATTGTAAATGCAATTTTTGAGCTTTTCAGTAACTATGATGATAGGACCATGAGGTCATGTTTTCAATTACAGGAATAAAAGCACAGACTTGTGTATGAAGACAATCGTATATTCAAGAGGAAGTGAAAAGCAGGATTAACAAATGATCGCATAAATATTCTATCATTTAACATTTTGATGTACTTCATTACTTTTCACCATTTCACAATGGCCCTCCAGTGTCTCCCTCAATGGTTCGGACCAACACATACAGTTCAGCGAGGCCCACCACAGAAGCACCAATCACAGCGGCTATGATTTGCTGAAAACAAAACAGAATGTTTTGTTACAAGAGAGAGCAAACATGCTGTTGCAGGTCTACATTAAGTCATCCCACAATTAATAACTGCATGGTGCATGAACGTCTCACCGTAACACACTCGTGCACAATAGTTTTATGGATATGCTAACATATCATGTATCTAATTGAATGAAAATTGTCTTACAGCTGTAATCTCAGTGAAAAGATACTGACTGCCCATGAAGGAACAGGCAAAAGCAGCAACCACTGTCACCAGGAAGTTGAATATGGTAATCACCATTGCTTTAATGGACCGAGCTGCAGAGAAAGTGAGTACATGAGTGAATTAGTCGATGAGGCCTCCGGCACTACTGTAAAAAACTTAGGAGTCATCTTCGATCAAGACCTGTCATTAAATGCCCACATTAAACAAATGTCAAGAACTGCCTTTTTTCACTTACATAACATTGCTAAGGTTAGGCACATGCTATCACTAAAAGATGCTGAAAAGCTAATTCATGCTTTTGTGACCTCCAGGCTGGACTACAGTAATTCTTTATTCGCAGGCTGTAGCAACAAGACACTGAAGCCACTCCAGCTGGTTCAAAACGCTGCAGCACGTATACTGACGGGAACAAAGAAAAGAGACCACATCTCCCCAGTGTTAGCTTCTCTCCACTGGCTGCCAATAAAATCGAGAATAGAATTTAAAATCCTTCTCCTTGCTTACAAGGCACTCAACAATCAGGCACCATCGTACCTTAAACAGCTGATAGTCCCTTATCATCCAACCAGAGCTCTTCGCTCCGAAAGCGCCGGGTTATTAGTGATCCCCAAAATCAGCAAGAATAGAATAGGGGGCAGGGCCTTTAGCTATCAGGCTCCT